>JAJPUD010003254.1:39104-58277 GCA_023553655.1 Myrmecobius fasciatus | reverse complement strand
AAGGACAAACCACCACCATCACTGGTCAAACGTGTCAGTCTCGCTTGCTATTAAATGTTCTCTGCAGAGCCTCTGTATCCCCAAAGCTGGAGTCATGAAAGCACTGGTTACTTCCAACATGGGCAGCATGGGGTGGGAGCCGGACCCATGACATGTCCTTTACCCTCTCAAGGGATGCATTATTGGAGGGCTGCAGCCAAGCTCCAAGAAAATGGTTCCGACAACAAGCTGGTGGGAGTGTTTATTTCCCTGTGCCGGAGTTGCGTACTTCTCTGAGGCCCTTGTGTTGCCTGTGTGTGGCCATGTTTAAAAATCAGGTGTTGTTTACGGTTAGATTCCCTGAGCCCCCAGATCTGGGAGGCAGATACAGGCCGTATTCCAGTCTGTGGAGCAACAGCTGTGGGTGGCGGATTGTAGACTGTTTGGACTAGGAAAACTTTTCCTAATAACAGATAAAAACTCTACACAAATTTCCCCAATCATTTAAAATAAAGAAAAATGCGGTTATTATTCCTGCACAAATGGTTCTTTGTGTTGGAAAAACCATACTCTGAATTGCCCATGTTCTGGTGTCAATGAGATGTAAATCAAATGAATTTCAACTTATATGGATTGAGTATTTCTTGTAACCAATAATGCAGAACATTTAAGCAAGCTTGCAAAAGGGCTCTTTTTTCTTCCCCTTAATTTCACCTCTGGGCTAGTCTTATAAAGTTATCCTGCTACATTAGCTATAGTGACATTTTAGATACCACCTTGGGAGTAACTTAAGTGCTTCCCTTTTACGGAAACTAGACATTTTCAAATTTCTTACGAACAGTAGGCAGAATGTAATCCATATTCCATACAGACTTACACTGTGTGTGGTGGGTGCAGCATGCATAAAATTGTACATAAGCAGTGTTTAATCTCATGTGATAAAAGCTTAATATTTTTCCAAGTCCCCCAAAGATGCATTAGTCACAGCTTCTTACCTTTAATGGAGGCTCAGGCAATGAAGCGGAAAGTTCTGGAAGCCTAAGAAAACAAGAGATCTTTGTCATGCCTTTTACCCACAATCAAATGAAAGGGCTACACAAACGTAAGGCTTAGCTTCCATTTTCATGATTCTCTCTATTGACCTTAATAGGTAACCAACCACAGAAAGGAGAGAGAGAGAGAGAGAGAGAGAGAGAGAGCACGCTTATAGGGACACATCTGTCAATCTCTAAGTTCCCTCAAAAATGGGAGCTACTGCGAGGAGCACAGAAGGAGGGCCAGAAGAGATCGTGTAAAGTTATCTTGTCCAAGCCCTCATTTTACAAATGAAGGAACCGAGGCCCAGGAAAATGAAGACCTTATCTCAGGTGTCACAGGAAGTAAGAGAGAGCCCCTGGGATTCCAAACCGGGCAGAGTTTCTATGGTCTCATGCTATTTCCACCATTTGACAGGTACCAACCACATTAAACTGTGATGGAGCTGTGGGTCCTCCTTCCACAGCTGCAGATCCCAAGTCCCCCAGGACTTCTCCTCCTGTACAATTCTGATAAGTTGCTCTTCCAACATGCTGGAGATTGCCCTCCAGTTTTTGCTACCAGTATTCAAGTTGCCCAACTTGTCTTCCATCCTTGCTACATGGCACACCGCTTCCTATTCTGGTCATACATATTGTGGATGATTCCTCACAGTACTTCCTGAGTATGAATAATCACTGATGATATATGGCAGGCTACTTATGCCCACTGTGTGTCTTTCAATTGTCTTCGGGGTTGCTTGTACTTTTAAATCTTCTGAATTAAGTGAACAATTATATAAGAGCTCACATTCCTATAGAGCTTTATAGTTTACTGAGCACTTTACACACATCTCATAAATCCAAATGTGGTATCCAGTACAAATATTATAAAATCCATTCTACAAATGACAAAACCAACATTCATTTTTCCAAGGTCACCTTAGTAATAATAATATAACAGAATAAAGATCTGAATCCAGATCTTTGGAATAAGGATCTAAAGAAAGGAAACATATCTGCAACATCAAATGATAATGAAAGAACAATTGTGTCACTCTTTCTACAGTTAGAGGAAAAAATCATTTAGTAGGCTAACCATCCTCCAAACAGTATTTTGGACATTTTATTAATACACTCAGATCTAAAAAAACAAAACAAAAAAACTTGAAATTATTTTAATACAAGCCTAATCCACATCTAATCCACACTTGTATTCTAACCTAGCTAGAATTTCCACATTTTAATACACACACATGCACACACACACACACACACTCATTCCTTTGATATTTAAACTCCACATTACTGAAGATTTAATTTCTTTTTATGTATATAGACCATACAGTAGATTCCAAAAACTTACTGCCTACTTAAGAACTTGTAACCATTGACAAAAATAGTTATCATTTCATTTTTTGGTTTTGACTTTACAGAGAAACTTGTTTATTTTGTTTTGTTTGTTTTTCAGAAAAGAAAGGGAAAAGAAAATATAAATTGGGAGGGGAAAAGATCAAAGAGAGAAAGACAGAAATCGTTTCTAATTAGTGCAAGTTCTTCATTGAGAAAAAGAGCTATATAGTTCAGTAAGAAAAGAACTGGCAAGGTCCCAGGTAAATGCACAAATTTAACATAGACTTGATATTTTCTGCAACTGAAAAAAAAGGTCTAGAGTATCCAGCAGAGGAAATTTGAGAAACACTAGTTTGTAATGTGTCACAGACCTTGTATAAGGCTATCCCATGCAATGGGTTGCCTATTTTTATCTCTTATGATTGCCATCCAGGTCTTCCAAGGTGGCAAAAGGTTTAGGATGCAACTAAACTTCCTTCAGAAGAGTTCCAGATCTCAGATTCAATACCAACTGCATATGACACACAAAGGGAACATGATCTGAATTACAGCAATATGAGTTGATAGCTAGAGGACGAGCTGTATAATGGCTCTTCAATGGCATATATGCTGGTTTTATGTGTATATATGTTGAGAGATACAGAAGACGAAAGTAATCAGCAACAGTTAATTCCTTTGTCCTGGACATGGAGGTAAAGACACTGCTTGCTGCCAGTCTCTTGGTTATATCAACCAATGGTCACCTCAATATATATTTGCAAGACAAAATTTTTAACTTTCCATAAAATATCAAAATAAATACCCTTCACTTTTATTTTCTTATCTTCATTAGGCACCGTGACAAGAGAAATCTTTTCTTTTAAACATTAAATCAAGAACTCATTTGTTTTAAGGGAAGGTTTTGGATGGTGGGATTGGAGTTGGGGGATGAAATAAAATCAGTAAAACAGCCAAAAATTTTAAAAAGAGATGAAATAAAATTCAAAGCCAGTGATTTAAAGAAATCTAAACAGCACACAGTTGTCACTAAAACATCTGACATACATATCATATATACAAACATACAATACGTATACTATAGAACACAAACATAATAGTATGCAATGTTTACATATATTTACTGTTCATCGTTTTTCAGTTAAATTCAACTCTTTGTGACCACTTTTGGGGTTTTCTTAGCAAATCTACAGGAATGGTTTCCCATTTATTTCTTCAGTTCATTTTACAGATAAGGAAACTGAGGCAAATTGGGTTAAGTGAGTTGCTAACTCTCACACAGCTAATAAGTATCTGAGATTAGATTTGAAAACTCAGGAAAATGAGTCATCCTGACTTTCGACCCAATACTCTATCCACTGCACCAACTAGCTGCTCAGTACATAGATAAACATAATTGTAGTAACAGTTCACATATAAATGAAAAACTTTTACTAAATCTTTTTCTCACAACCCTGTGGGAAAGTACAAGTACTGAAACCACCATTTTGCAAATGAGGAAACTGAAGCTCAGGAAGCCAATGAATGACTTGCTCATTTGTCCCAAGTGCTGGCTGAACACATTTTTTCCTTCCAAATCTTCCATTTTTTCTTCTACAACAAGATGATTTTTATTTCATAAAGAAATGTAATGGAACCTTTAAATCTGATGTTTTTAAAAAGTAGTCCATAGCTAGATTTTTCCCTTCCTGAATTATCACAATGAAAATCTATAAGGTAATTAAAATAGAACAATTTGGGGATCAAAGTAAATGCAATAAATTTGTCTTCCCAAATCACATGAACTCTTCATTTCAACCTTTGTTACTAAGTAGTTACAGAATGTCAAACTACCAAAATCCATAATAGTCTCTAAGCCACTCAATATTTGACACAGAATAAGTTGAAACCCTATTATAAAAAAATACTATCTGATAATCAATTCCTTTTGGACATTAAGGAAACTTTTTCTTGGGTAACAAAGAGTCAGTATACTTCCTTAGCATAAATAAACATGAATAATACTTACTTTAAGTATTTAGCCAAGTCTTCACTTAATTCCTTAGGTATATATTCCGATATTAGGCCATGAGCATAACGGATATAATCCTCTGAAAGAAAATGAAATTCAGACTGTGACTATTAAAAAAAAAAAAAGAAAGAAAGAAAAGAAAAGAACCAATCCATTATCCAAGGATTATTATACAATTGAAATCTTTATAAGGGGTAACTTTAACAGTATGGAATAACCACAGTTTTATATGCACAGGTTTTTTTGTTTTTGTTTTTTTCCTTAGCTGAGTTGTTCTGGTTATTTCTCTTCCAACATAACATTTATAATGAAATCCACTGTAACTAGGGTGATTATTTTAAAGAACTAAAGTAATCTACAGACTATGTCCTTGAAAAGGTATTTGCTTTAAGAGGATACTTAAAGTTATGTGTCTTTTCTGGAGAACTAATAAATTTTTTTTTTTTTAAGTAAAAAGCTAACTCAACAGAATGTATAATCATTAGTTCTAAAGCATCTGGATTCTACAGTTATTTGGCAAATGCTTCAGGACTAAAATATGATTCTGGCATTAGTTGGAAACAGATAAGACCATGGAATCTGTTTCAGAGTCTTGTTCTTAATGTCAGTATTTCATATAAAATACTCGGGCATAACTAAATATCATTAGTAAGGCAGGCTAATTATGTGGTGGAAGAAATTGCTCAAAGTTGTTTTTAAAGTTGAGACCTTCTGCTTTTAGAATTATTTCCAACCCATTACTGCTCACAAATAAGATCCTGCTTGATCTCACCAAAGTGGATATTTTGTTTAATACAGAACACAACCCATTCATTTCTGTCCAACTTGAATGACTACTATTCCTATCTCCCCCCAAATTTGCCACTGAGTTGTCCAGGCTAGAGCTCCTTCCTCACTTTCTCCTGAGATTGCAAGGGCACAAGGGGAGTCACTTGGTCTTAACTGTTAGCCTTTGCTTTCCCAGCTTCAGCAGCCCATCTCTTACATTTCTTTGATGATCTTTCCCTCCTTATTTGAGTTCCTTCTTTGTTATACAATAGAGACTCCTAATCACCAGTTTTCTCTATTGTTTTCTGAATGCCACTCATTTTTTTATTCCTTTTTTTTTTCATTTTATATTCTTCAGGAACACTCATATTCCTTGACTAGTGATCATACCAAAATAGATTATTTGTATTAAAAAAGGTAGGACTTTGTGTTTCTGAAATTATTAAGATAATTTCCCAAAACAATTGTGCCCACTTTCTTCTTCTTGTTCAAGTCTGGGCCCAACTTTTTAATTCACTGGCAGTGTGTGTCCAATGCATGAGATGCAAGGACTATGTTTTGCTTTTTCTTCATAATCCTGGCACTTAGTATAATGGCTGGCACCTGATGTTTACTAATTTGTTAACAAACAACCTCTAGCAGTATCAGGTCATAATCTAGATAATAGGCAATTTTCATCTGTTGTTTTTTTCCCCTTATATAATAGTTAAGTCAAACTTTGCCTTAAAAGTAATGTTACAAGTTATAATTCAGGGTCAATTTAGAAATGAGTAAGATTTTATATCAATCTGACTAAATCCAATATGCATAATGGCATATTATTTATGGCTGTGAGGCTTGAACCATATTTAAGATGAAATGGATGATTAAGCCAGTAGACTAACATAGAAAAATGATGCAGAAAAATAAACACTGATAACAATGATATTTTGATGAATTGTGACTTTTTTCTCAGGAGAGGTGATCCTTTCAACTTAGCCAATCATAATTGTTTCATAGCTCAGTATATGTGTGATTCCTGTCTGCATTTTCCCCATAAATCTTCCACTGAAGATCTACCAAATGTGCCAGAAGCACATATTAATCTTTTAATATGTCAATGCTGCTGATATAACAGCATTTGGATTGTTTATCTATTGTTTTTAATTCTCCTTACGTGACCAATAGGACTCCTTTTCTAGTCTTATCATGTGTCTTGACAAAATATTTGTGAATACAAGCTATCCCTAGAAAATGCTATAGTCTATATGCCTTGCTATTTATAGTTCCAGTACTCCCTGGATTAGTTCTAAGTTAAATTTTTCTGAGATGAGAATGTTCTGTGATTTATAGACACAGAGTATCAATTAAGGAACAAATTGTGTTTGAAGAGAGGCTTTTTTAGCTTTTTTGTGTAAGGTCAATAATATTTTCCCAAGGGTGATTCATCTCAATTTTTTCCTCCATTACATTATAGATATAGCTTGCTGTCTTAAATAGTATGTAAAATAGCCATGTCTTAAATAGTCATGTAAAAAAGTATGCGGACTAATTCAGCAGGCTGTAGTCTGGTTGTAATTCATATTCTAGATACATGAACTTTCATCCACTTTAGTTTTCCTAGTGTGAATAGTTATAACAATTTTTGCTGCCTTGCTGTGGATTTTATAGAGGAAATTTTGAAGTGTTCTGGGACTTTACAATAAGTACCTTGTCATCTATAAAGAGAAACATTTGTAAAACCATTATCCATGAAGAATCACTCTCATATCCTCCAAGACACAATTTTCAGTGGATCATCAAACTTATGTCTATAATTATAAATTCACTCTTTTGCATAATTTTAATGTAGGAGAAACCTTATCTGAAGCCTTCAAGACTTCAATTTCTTTAAATATTTTTTTTAAATTAATAAGAAACAGTAGGTTCTTACATTTTCTAACTTCTATTCTGTATGACTATAAATATTTGGTCTACAATAGGAAATCATTTGCACAAAGCCTACTTATTCCATTTTCGTGTTTTCTAACAAGATACTTTCAAAGCGTAGAGCATCCTAGAGTTTTATAGAAATGAGAAAGTAGGGACCATAACTGATAGTTTAGGTTTTCTTGGCCACCTGTCTTTTTAATGTGTGGTATTTTCTTTTCTCTTTAGAATTTCTCTCTTTTAGAGATCCTGACAATTGATGCAAGTACCTTTTAAGTTGTATACATTTCTTCTTTAAGTATTTGGCCATACCTAGACATTCATCCCAACTTGATCCTCTACAGTATTACTGCTTCATATAACACACTGGACACTGAGCTGATAGCATCTAAATGTAGTTCTCCTATGGCAATGATGTGAAGAGATTCATATAAACATAGAACCAATCAGTTCCACTTCCCATCTGTTTGTTTTCCTCCCATGGTTCAATTGTCACAAGTGATCTAGCCTTTTCCCTGTTGTTAGGCACTGTTGCCTAAGACCTTCTGTCATTTTTTCCTATAAGGCATCATCACACTTGGAGGTGGAAAAGAGATCAGAAGCCACCAAACCCAACCCCTTCATTTTATAGTTGAGGAAACCAAGGCGCAGGAAAGTCTCATTATTTGCTGGAGGTCACACCCAAGCAATAAGCATCTAGAGAAGGATCTTGACCTAAGTCTTCAGGCCCCAGAGCCAGAGCTTCTCTCGTCCCACCCTGCCTCCTGGCAGAACCGAGATCCAGCTAAGGGCCTATTCTACTTGGCAAGGCCATTAAACGTCTTGGTTGCAATGGGTTCAAATTTCAAAAAATGTTCCAACTTCCTCATTGTAGCAAGCATTTGCATGATTTAAATATTTTTAAGAAATTATGAATGAATCAATGTCACTTCCCGTTTTTCAAAGCCGACAGCCCCTTATTTTTGAGGGTTTCTGCCTAATGCCAGCTGTGACCACTTCTACTCTGGGTATATTCGGGCATACAGAGACAGAGCTGGGCAGATCTCATCAAGTCCTTCCACCACATCCCCTCCCTCTTTTATTCTCACAGGCGTTGTGACACAAACCGTAGTCACCATCACAGCGGGCTGCTCTATAACAGATCACAGACGTAGAGCTTTGACCCGGAGGCCAGCAAGTTGAAGAAGAAAGTGACTTGCCCGGGGTCTGAGGCAGGATTTGCCCTCAGATCTCCCCTCTCCTAAATCCCACGCCCTTTCCTATAGGCTACAATGTTACACAACTTTAAATGATGCTGCGGAGCTGTGACAGAGTAGGAGAGAGCCGAAGCGGACAAGCCAAAGTGACCTGGGAACCAAAGACGTATCACCTGTGACTGTCTCCCGACAGCAGCCATGCTGAAACTTACGGGGCTCCTCTCAAGTCCCGAGCCCAGGGCGAGACGCTCCAGGAAGTACTAAAAGAAATAGGAGTCTGTCCCCACAAGGAGGTTACCGTCTGAAGAGTGGCGAGGGCAAGAGGACTCTCAGACACCTGCACATGCGGACACTGAGCATTCAATATGACTGCTTCCTCATATGGATAACAGCAGTGGCTTTAAGGAGCTCTTACTGTATGATACAAACATTAAGAAGGCATATTCTTTTGTGAACTACCACTTTCCTGTACTTAGAATGTTTTTCTTCACATGATTACCACTGATGGCCTAATAAGTATTTTTTTTTAAATAACAAAAAAAGAAAAAAGAAAAGAAAAGAAAAGAAAGGTCCTTGGCTGTTGTTAGTTTTTTTTTTTTTTAATAAAATTCCTGAGTGTAAAAGTAATTTTCCATAGCCTCATTTCAAAATGAGTGATAAGATTTCTTAAACACCCTATTTAAAAATCATTCACTCTTTAAGAAATTCAGAGGTAATCTTTAACAAACATTCAAAATAAGCATAAATAGTATTTTATCCTCTCTAGAGTCTTTAAATTACATAAGGAAAAAGCAAAAGCTAAATGATATGTGGGGAGTGCAAAATGTGTCCTCATCTTTTTTCTGTTACCTGGGAAACTATTATGAACACTCCCCAACTTTGAGAGATTCTATTCCAAGAGTTCATTTGTAAGTTGGATGTTTATTTGTAAGCTCTGTCATCCATATCAAGAACCCCATAGATGCCACTGTCCTTCCCAAATGATTTTTAAAACCATATCATAAATGAAGTCATCTTGTTTTTTAGGATTGCTGATATCTAGGGGAACGGATTTTCCATTCAGCTTAACCCAGAGGGTAACAGGGTTAGCGCAGACTACAACAGAAGGAACTAGATTTGTATTCAGATGCCTAAGTCCTGATTTTGCTACTAATATTAACTATGAGACCTCAGGCAATTTAATTAATCTAGGCTTCTGTTTCTTCATATGTAAAATGAGGGGAACCTTCACTAAGTCCCTTCCAGCTCTAAATCTGAGTCAAAATGGAAAAACAGTATGTTCCAAATCAGAGTTCAGAATACAAGAAAGAATCCCGTTTTCCCACTAGTCACAGAAACTGCTTGTGCTAGGCAAAAAGGGAACCTCACCACCCCAAGCATGGTACCGGCTAGCAGATTTTGCAAGGAATGTTTGTGAAATGACTGCCATTTATTATACTGTGAACTACTCTTTTTTATATAAAATTACTTAAGCTGCACATATATGAATTATACAAAGGGAAAATGGTCTCTGAACTTACGAGATTTTAAAAAACTGATCACAAAATAAAAACATTAAGATAGTAGAACTCAAATGAAGAGATGGAGGAATTGGAAGAATATTGTTTGGCAGGTATATAGTCCAGCCTTCACACTTAATCACAGGCTTTGGTCTCCTCTTATACAAAGTAAGAGCTATATGTTCTCCAAGTTTCTTCCTAGAACTAGAATTCTGGGTTCCATAATTTTATTGTTAATCATAAGCTTGGGTAGAGTCATTTGCAGAAAGGATTGAGAGAGTTTGAACCCAGCAAAAGAAGAATAAATAGAAGTGAAAGGACAGGTTTCAGAACTGTATCAGCTAGGTCTGAAGCTGGAAGTCATGGATACTACAGTTATTATTAAGGATTAAGTCTAGCTGAGGTGGAGACCAGATTGAAAGCAGAGGATCAAAGAAGTCACAATGCAGACTCTTCTACTTTAAAACTTTTCCTATATTTGAAGACAGCTATCATGCCTTTTTTTTCCTCTGATTAAACATACCCAATTTTCTCTTCCCATCCTTAGAAGGTATGATTTGAGTCAACTTATTTTTCAATTAGAACATAACATAATCATGCGTGAGATTGAAAACTGCCCTACTTTTCTTACTGTAAAGTACTAGTTTTAAATCTAAGTCAGACCACTTCATTTCAGTAAATAATAAAAGGAAGTCTGCCACAGAAATGTTACTTGAATCAGAAAAAAATTACTTGCTTGTTATATATTGGCACAAGAGAAACAAATATCAGAAATAAATGAAATAAAAATCAAAGGCTTTAAAATTTCTAGACACATATTAAGATGCAACCATCTATTCTAAAATAATTGCTGCTTCAATATCTCAGATCCAAGTCCCATCTCTGGCACTTTGCAGCTACATGACCCTGAGGAAGACATTTAACTTCTCTATGTTTCCAAATCTGTGAAATAGAGAGAGAGATCCGAAGGCAGTTATGGTCCCTCCCAACTCTCAACCATGATTCCATGAACTTACCTTCTTTGACATCAGAGCCTTGATCACTTGAGATAAATGTGGTGGATTGTACTCGGGCACCTACATTTACATTGCCAATTTTTAAAGCTCTCACCGTCTGATCCACCTACAGAACGATAAAAATGGGGAAGAAGAAAGGAAAGTAGTGCCTATTAAAAGAACACTTGGCCCTTTTCAATTTGGAAAACTATACCACAAAGACTGAGGAAGAGATTAACATAAGGCTTTGAAAAGTCAATTAAGTTATCATTTAAATATTTTAGGTTTTATAAATACCTGTACATGATGAATCTAGCCTCAGGAGAAAATTACAGAGAAGTGATAACACTTCAGCTTATTCCTAATATATATATGTGTGTGTGTATATACACATGCGTATATCTATGTATTTAAAACTCTAACTCAAAAACTTTTCTAAGTGCAATAAGCATGAACTTCTGCTTATTCAAAGAATCAAGAGAATAAATGAAATTTCAAAAATTTAAATTCACTTAAACCATTAACAAGGACTGAGTAAGAGAATATTAAATGAGGCTCTGAAATTCTGTTCAAAGATTTCCATCGGCTCATATTCTACATATAAAAAGCTGAGGAAATGCCACAAATCTTACAAGGTACTGCCATGATAATGTAGCAAAATTAAAAGTAAAAATCTGTGACCTATTTTATAATACTTCACCATCTTCTATTGTTGGTATGACATCAGCTATAATTTCAATAGAACAATTTACATTATCTAGACTCATAAGACAGCTATCTTATACTCTTACTGTCCCAGGCACAATTATGGATACAAATAGAAACACAGGAAATTGCACTAAATTCTTACTAGTCCCAGAGACCTCATAAAAGGATGGTCTTCAATAATCCTGTTTTAGAAAAGTTTTTATAGCAAATTGGGATGTACTGACTAATTCTGACTTAACATTCAGGATTTAGATTCTTAGCCAGGAGTCTGTGAACTTTTTTCCCCATATATTTTGATAACTATATTTCAATATAATTGGGTTCTCTTGTAATCCTGTGTATTTCATTTTATACATTTAAAAACATCTCTCTGATAAGGAGTCCACAAGCTTTACTAGACTGCTAAAGGGATGCATTTCTTAAAACAGGTCAAGAACTCCTGGTTTAGGGTCACAAAGTCATTTCTTTCTGCTGGGTACACAAGCTTTACTTAAGGGTATATTAATTAAGGACATCTTTTGATGTTTAAACCAACAAAAGAAAGATCCTTCTGAGGCCTTATCTCCATAAGACATGTCTGCTAAATTAGAGCTTCTTAATTTTTTCCCCCTCTTGCTACCTCTTTTCCCTGAGAAATTTTATAGATATTTAAAATAGGTACAAATTAAACATATACTGATAATAAATCATAATTTTGCAACCCCGCATTCAGTTATATGATCTACAATTTAAGCAGCTTTGTACTAAATGACTGACTTCATACAACAAGAGTCGCACCTTGTGCTTATTTAGTAATTTATTAATCATTAGCACAACAGGCAAACATCTGATGCTCTCTAGCAAGGCAGATCCAAGTGTACCTCCACAAAGACTCCCCAGGTTCTTAGGTTCAGTGGTGTGGAATGTGCGGATAGGAATTCAAATAGGATAGACAACTATCTTATCTCCTACAAAAATAACATAAACTGGTCCACATAGAGTTTGAAGACCAGTTGGCAACAAGGTCTGTTGGAACCAATCCCATTTAATTACCAATGGCTGCCACAATTTAAGGCTAGTTATATTATATCACGTATACTCTTACAACTAATCTACTATTAAAGGGAGTAACCTGCATTTCTAGAATTGAGTCCTCCCACATCTTTTACCTTCTTCAAGATCTCTCTTCTAGGATGTTGTTCCCCTGCCCCCTATCCAGAAAGAAGATTCTATTTCTAAATCTAAGATGTAGAAATTGCTTGCTTGCTAGAGTACATGTATAAGAACCAAATTGTATTGAATGAATCCAGGTCCTTTTAAGGAAATGCTAGGGAGGTCTGTGAAACTAAAGCATTCTCGTGAGAAATTTGAACATATGAATGACTCTATTTAAGATAAAACAAATAAGCAGTCAGCTTTGAGAGCAAAAATGTAACCTAAATTCTAACTGTAAATATTTGTTCACTACTTTGATTTTCATTAACCAGCTGCATCTTTATATATATAATAATTCTAATTATCTTTATTAAGGTTATTATGATGCAGACAAATCTTATGAAATCATATACACTTTCTACAAATGAGCCAGAAGTTGTCTAAAGGGCATAAAAATTATAATATTGAAAAATATCTTGAATTTAGCATGGTGCTTGCAACATATTAGATGTTTAGTAAGTGTTTACTGACTAATGTTTATCAATTAGTTGAACAACAGTGAATTTTTAAATAGTATGACTTTTTTATTCAATAAAAGGTTACTAAAATTGTATTTTATTTCATATTTATTAACTCAGAGGTTAGTGGAATTTTTTTTGTTTGTTTAACCAGTCTTTGAACTGACTTTTCCAGTTCAATAAAAAGGGTTTTTTAAAAATTTTTTAACCAATTCACCCATATTCAAACTGTCCCATTTTGAATCTTGTCATATTTATCTTTACGTTTTTGTTTAGATGGCAAGAGGAAGTCTTGTTCAGTACTGGACTTGGATAGAAGGTCCCAGTCCTTGGTCTAATGTTTTGCTAGCTATATGACCTTGAATAAATGGTTTAATCTATTTGAGGCTTAATTTTCTCATCAGTTAAATGAGAATAATAATATTTCCATTACCTAACTCATACTACTGCTGTGGGGAAAGTGCTCTGCAAACCTTGAAGAACTCTAGAAATGAGTAATTATTATTAATATGTTTTTAATTGGATCACACTTGGCAATTCTCACGTAGCTTTTCTGGCTCAATTCATTTTAGAAAGCTGCTTCAAATCAAATAACCTGTTATATTAATACTCCTACTTTAAACAGAAAAGCATTTTATGCTTAAAAAAATATATACCTTTTTATTCAGCCACTTCAATGTTTTCTCTTTGCTGTACTTATAAAATTTCTTATTTCCAATTTCTGGTTTAAAATAAAGAAGAAAAAGAAAATTAGAGCTAAGGGTATAACCCAAAGAAACACAAACGCTACCTTATATGCATATTAGCTTTTAAAATTTATCTAAAATTGCAAGTGAGACATTTTGCTGAGAAAAAAAAAGTTCCTTGCTTTCCTAGTCACAAATAACTAATAAGTATAGAAATGCTTTAAAAACTCATCAAAATAGTTACTTTTTCTTTTCTGAAAGTTTCTTAAGATCACCTTCCATAAACCTTATGTTCAAGGGAAAGTTCATTCCCTTAAATCACAAGTGTAACCCTCCTTATAATTCTAGGTCTGCCACTGACAAAAGCCATGCAAAAACTATAGAGCAAGTCATCACATCCTTGGCCTCAGTCTCCTAATCTGTAAAAAGAGGAGATGATTGAGAAGTTCTGGGAACTGTCTTTCAATAGAGCATGATTCTGTAAATTTTAACAGGAATCAAGTTTACAGAAGCACTGTCAGGCTGTTACATAAAGGTAACAGTTTGTTAATCACTCCATTCTGACCTGGTAGGGTTGGTATAATACTAAGAAAAGATTCAAATAGGAACCATAAATGTGTTACCAATATGACCAGTGAAGTATCTCAAAAAACTTATATTTACATTACAAACACTGTTCCCGTATGGGGATAAAAGTTTCACTTTCTATAAAACACATTTTTCCTTGCCTGCAATCCATCTAAGCATTTTTAAATACCATTAAATAAGTTTATCCATCTGCAACATTTAATTGAAGAGATTTTGTATTTTCTTTGCAACTAGCAATGGTATTGCTCCACTCCAATGCTTCCTTCCCTCCATCATGAATATTCTTATAGTCACTGCAAATTACAATGCCAGATTAGAGCTTACCATATGTAATTCCATGGTAAACCCATAAATACAATGATTTTTTTTTTCTTCCTCTATATGGAAGATGTGGGAATGAAAACTGTTTGGACAGGGAAACCTGACTGCATTTCCATTAAATCATTTGTACCAATACTAAATAATTTGTATCCTAAGAGATTTGGGAGATCCCAGGACTTCATTGCTCTCCATTTCCTCTCCATTTTTACTACAAATTTCCCAAAATTAAGACCAATAATAAGGCGAGAAGAAGTAGTAGCTCTGCTCCATTTCCCCCACAGTTTCGGGTCTCTTCCTTGGAATAACAAAAAAAAGGAAAATATGGAATTTTGTCAGAAATATAAGAACTCCTGCCCTTAAATTTAGCCTATTGGTTCAGGGAAATACATGGGAAAAAGTAGGGCCAGTGAGGAGACATTTTTTAGAATAAGGGTAGAATATGAAGGGGGTAAATTATTTGTTTTTTTTTTTCTTCTCAGAAGTAAAGGGTATTACCTATCCTGTCATCTACTAAGCACTTCAAAGGAGTCACAAGAACTTACTCTTAAAGAAGGTTCTGTTGGTCATCGTAGATGAAGAAAACATACAATTTTACTACATGTTAGCATCTTGCTAATATTACTATAGGTATTAAATTGTCTCAAGTAGTCACAAGAAACTGCAGCAAAATTGAAAACATGTTCTACTTTTACAGTAAATATTTGACAAATTATTTTACTTTTCCATATGTCTGTGTTTTTGGACAACCTGTCTTTTTTTGCATTATCTTTATGTTTCACAGGATGTACAGATTATTGGAGGCATTTGTCCTGGCCAAAAGTTGGTATTCTGTACACAAGTTGCCACACAACTTCTGTAGGATTAATTACCCTCATGATGTCTTGGGCTCCAAAAAAGTCTTCTGAATTCAGAGTTCTTTCTTTGCTCCTTTTTTTCAAATACTGCCACAAAAGTCAGACCCAATAATATCACATAACAATTTTTATAAGCCTTAAAAACAAAATTACTAGTTCTCCAATATGCAAAATTGCTCATGCATGGTATTTTTCATAAAGATTTTAATGCAAAGGGATGGAGCGAAATATCTTATATAATGCCCTTTCCAGAAGTATATTAAAAAACAAACAAACAGGGGGCAGCTAGGTGGCGCAGTGGATAGTGCACCAGCCCTGAAGTCAGGAGGACCTGAGTTCAAATCTGATCTCAGACACTTAACATTCCCTAGCTGTGTGACCCTGGGCAAGTCACTTAACCCCAATTGCCTCAGCAAAAAGCAAAAAAAAAAAAAAAAACACAAACAAAAAACCTGGTTATTTGAATCATGGTAAAACCTAAAATCAACATTTTTGACATGACTGAGTATCCCTACTTTTGCCTCTTGTTTGAATCTACCTAGGATGGTCCCAATGAGAGAAATCCAAAGGCCTAATGGTATCAGAGAATGTAGGTCAAGATCAAATAAGATAAAATAGGTAAACCTGATTTCTCAGTGTAGCTCTCTTTTATTCAGGCAAGATGATAAATTTTGATACTCCTGGAGTAGCACCAAAATATTTCATTTGGTGGTTGTATATTGCTCCTAGTGAAAAAAGTACAGAATTTAAAATGACCTAAGAGATCATTTAGTTCAACCCATACCAAAGCAAGAATGCCCTTCAATAAATGCCCTAAAAAGCAGTTATCCATCCTCCATTTAAAGCCCTCTAATAATGGAGAACTCAGTAGTTAATGAATTAAAAACTCATTTCAGTTCTGGCCATCTTCTAAATATAAGGAGGTTCCTTATGTAATACTCTGCCCCCACCTCCCACTTATCTCTGTGCTGGCACTGTACTAGAAAACCAAGGAAAACAAATAGGTCCCTCTTCATTCATACATAAACACTACATATCTACTATGAACAAAGTACTATGATAGATTCTGGGAGAGATACAGAGCTTAGCCTAGGGACCTGGTGATCCCTGCTCCTTAAGGAACTTAAAATCTAGAAGTTTTCTACATAATAGACCTTCACCTTTTAAAGGCCATCATCATATCCTTTGTAAATTTTCTTTTCTCCTGGTTAAACACCTTTATAATATTTGAGAATAAGAAGGCAGAGGACATTAAAGAAAATTGATTTCAAGAACAATCAAGAAGCACAATCGTGGAGCAGAAAAAAATCCTAAATGGTATGAAATTAAACTAGAACAAATGGCTAACTATATCCAAAGTATAAAAGAAAAAAAAAAAGCAGAATCTGCCTCCTACCCTTGAAGTCTCAAATTTTAATTCAAGATGGTGAATATAGGTCATCTCTTGCCTCTTGTGCTTTTCAGATTATAAGAAACAGCTGAACTATGAAGTTCTATTTCCCCATGAAATAATTATGTGTTGCAATACTGCAGTAACATATAAAGATAGTAATGTACGCTGAAAAAAACACAGGCCTAGGAGACAAGAGACATGGATTCCAGTTCAATCTCTACTAATAAGGAATTGTGTCTACTCACTTAACCTCTAGAGGTTTCTGAGGAGAGAGGATTTAGAGAAGAATTCACAGATCTAAAACTTAAAAGAACCTAACTTTACAGATAAGAAAACTGAAGTCAAAATGGTAAATGAGCTGAGTGAAGTTTTACATAGTGACAGAGAAAAACCCAAATCTAGATCTTCAGTTCTAAAACTAGAGTTCTTTTCACTGCATTAAGCTTCTGAAAGTAAAACAAACCAGACACCTTCCAAGTTATAAAATTCAAGCCAAATCAAACAAGTCAACAAGCATCTAAATGCCTACCACATACCAGGAATTGTGCTGGTAAAAGGTTAAAAAAAGACAGCATCAAGGAGGTCACAGTGTAATGGGAAGGCAGCATGAAAACAAATGATTCTGTAGGCATAAGACACATAAAGGATAAGCTGGAGATAATCTTAGAGGTAAGCCACTGGCACTCAGGGATAAAGGAAAAGGCTTCCTGGAGAAGGCAGAATTTGATCTGAGACTGGAAAGTAGCCAGGAAGATGAGGGACGGTCAGCAAGAAGGCCTGGAGTTGAGAGAGAGTGTCCTGTGTGGAGAGCAGCAAGGGCCCTGATGCTGGTTCACATTCAAAGGGGAGAGATACAGGACTTTAAAACCAAACAAGGGGTTTAGAGAACAGGGTCCCTGGAGTTTGTGGCGTAACTGGGATGGGACACAATCAGACGTGCACTTAAGCTGAGTGTTGGACAGGTGGCAATGGAGAGACACCGAGGCAGGGAGACCCAGGGAAAGGCCATCTAGTTGGGGGGAGGGGGTAGAGAGGTAATCAGGGCTTGTTGTAAAGGTAGAATCAACAAGATTTGGCAACAGACTGCCTGTGGGAATCTCCTGGGAACTCAAGGGAAAATTGGAAATAGAAGAGGGTTTAGGAGAGGGTAAGGAAGAGAACAGGCTCAGCTTTGGACATATTACATTTTAAGACGTCTGTAGAATCTCTAACTCAAGATGTTCAATAGGCAACTGAAAATGTGAGACCAGCGGTCAAAACGGAGATTAGGGCTGGATAAACCAATCTGAGAATCAAGTGCATAGAGATAATTTTATCCATGGATAATTTAATCCAAGGGATTTTGTCCCTTTTTAAGGGAAAGCCTAGGAAAATAGTATGGAGGAAGAACAGAAGACCCCATACAGAGCCTTGGGGATACCCATGATTAATAGCCTTGACTAACATTAAGGTCCAGCAAGAGACTGAAAAGGAATAGTCAAGACCAATATGAAAACCAGGGAGAAAAGTCACAAAAATTCAGAGAGTTTCAAGAGAAAGGAGTTACCGAAAGTTTCAAAGGCTGCAGAAAGTTCAAGAAGGACCAAGAATAAGAAAAAGCCTTTTAATTTGGCCATTAGGAGGTCACTGATAACTTTGGAGAGAGAAGTTTGAGGTGAATGATGAGATAAGAAGACAGCCTGCAGAGGTTAGAAGAAAGTGAGAGGAAAGGAAGTAGAAACTCTGTAGGAGTTTAACTAGGAACATGAGACTACAGAAGGACAGCTAAACAGAGACAGACAAAATCTGTCAAGGATTTTAGGGATGGGAGAGAATAATATCTTTGTAGGGAAGTGATTGAACATTAGTGAGAAAGTAGGAATGATAGAGGAGCCAATCTGCTGAAGAGAATGAGATAAAATAGGATCACTTGTACGTGTAGAGGGGCTTGCCTTGATAAGGAGGAGGATCACCTCTTCATGGGAGACAAATATGAAAGAGAAAATAGGGAGGGAAGATATCTGAATAACCTGAGGTAAAGGGGAGGACAGGCCTCGAATTTTTCAGTGAAGTATAAAGCAAAATTTTCCAGCAGTAACAGAGGGAGGGAAGAAGCAAAGAAAAAGGGTTGGGGGAGGAGAGAAGAAAGAGAAAAAGTGAATGATTTGAGAATGTACGTGTATGTGTGTGTGTGTGTATGTGTGTGAGACAGGGAAAGAGAGACAGAGAGAGAGAGAGAGAGAGAGAGAGAGAGAGAGAGAGAGAGAGAGAGA
>JAJPUD010003254.1:14403-39094 GCA_023553655.1 Myrmecobius fasciatus | reverse complement strand
AGAGAGAGAGAGAGAGAGAGAGAGAGAGAGAGAGAGAGAGAGAGAGAAATGGAATATCTGTGGATGATGTCAAGATCAAGGGCATGACCATTCATCCCCACTCATAGTTAAATTAGAATCGAAGCACCAACTTCCAAACTCCAATCAAGGAGTTAAGTTGAGAAAGTGGGAATTTAGGGTGTTGAGACAATATCAGTATGGAGGCTGAGGCCCTCTAATTTAAGGGCAGGGGTTTATGTGCAGAGAAAGACCATGAGCAAAGCAATGAACTCACTAAAGGAAGGAGAGTATCTTCAGGTTTAGTGTGTAAGAGCTACCAAAATGTCAACTGGGTGGTAAATATGGATCAAATGAATTTCAAGAGGAAAGGTGATGGGTGAGATGTGATGGAGATGGAGGGGGCATCTGAAGGAATATTCCAAATCCTCCACCATAACTACTAAGTCTGAGGAAATTAATGAAAGTGCAATCTAAATCCCAAATGTGTGTGAACACACACACACACATTTTTGTAATTATAAATACTAGAAACCAACAAGGCTAACAACTGTGAGAGCTCTAGCCTCATGACAATTAATAGTATATATCTTTGTGTTTAAAATGCAATGCACATTTAATATTTGTGTGAGTTTATTGACTGAGTTTGATATGTGTATGTATTGAAAAGTTTTTTCTCCCTAATGTGTCTGGTGCCTATAAAACTAGTCTAAAACATCTGGAAACATTGGGCTTGAAAAATACAGATGGAATACAAGTGGGACTACAATTAAATAATATGTTCAGCATTCGGGTAATTGTTATGTAGACTTGGAAGTTTCCCTGATGTATTGTTGAGCAAACTGCCTAAAGCTTATTTTAACATCTATTTTCTCAACATTTTCCATAACTCACAAACTCATATGGTCTCTTCTCCCCCCCCCCCCTTGCCTTCTGGGAATACAAAGCTTGGCAACATTACGTAGTTTGTTTAATCAGGTAAGATTTCTTGGCTCTTCATATTAATCACATCAGACAAGATCACAGTACAGCTTTTGCCTGAGCAATATGAAACAAAATGTCACACTGCAGAGCTGAAGGCTATAACTCTTTATTAACCCTTCCCATTGTCATCTTTCCGTATGTGAAACTTGTTTGGTAAACCCCTGTCTTATTTCCCCAAATCTAGTGAACAAGGACACATCATTTCCTTCCCTAATAAAGCAGGTGATGGTAAGGTCATTGCCATCATCCTTTAGAACAGAACCACTGTGGCTCTGTCTTTTTCATCAGACACAAAAGGCGGAGAAAGAGGTTTTCACAGTTCTAAACAGTTTTAATACAAATCCTTGGTGTCCGAGCCTTGGGAGACAACATTTGGAGGTTAATTTCAGAACAGCTAGTTTGGGGATTAAGTAGCAATAATTATATATTATGTCTAGACGATCGCCTGCAGAGAAGACATGAGTTATTCTGTGCCTCATTTATCTACTTGAAGAGATTGTACTGCCCTGTAAAAAACATTCTTTCTGGTCACTCCAAAGTTTTTCTGTTTACAAGATATGGGACAAAGACTCATAAGAAAGTGTAACAAAACGTAACTAAAGAATAAAAGTTTTAAATGTCAGTGTGGAAATTTCTTAGAAATAATGTTCCTGAAAGAGATTATGAACTGGCTCCTTTGTAAATTAGCTATTAACATTTATTTGAAGCCAAAATTCTCTTTGGGACATTATTTTATCTGAGATAATCCTCTGGATTTAAAGAACTATGTCCTAGATATATAACAACCTCTAAGAGAAATGCCCCCCCCCAAAGTACCAATTGGTACCAGTACCAATTATAATCAGATTTCAACGAGTACATACAGAAAATCCTCAGATCTATACATTTAGCCTAAGATTCACTGATTCACTCTGGTATAACTACCTCTCTATTGGACATTTAAACTAAATGTCATATCAAATTCCCCAGACCTAAAACATAGCTAATTATCTTTACTCCAATCCTCTTCCCAGGTTTCCCATTACTGTGGAGAGTACCATCTTCCTCCCATTCACCCAGGCCTACCAACTCAGAGCGAGTCCTTCTTTGTTCACTCTCCAGGCCCAGTCAGCTGCCTAAGCTTTTCACTTCCTCCTCCAGGACAGGCCTCCTCTCTGTCTCTTTCTCTTCACTAGCACACGCCAGGCTGGTATACAAACCCCCATCCCACATTCCCTGGAGGATTATAAACGTCTGTCCCTTGTCTTTCAGTTTCCCATCTCTCCCGGTTCTAAGCCTTCTTTCACTCAGTTGCAGCTCTCATCATATCACCCCTCCTGGTAACAAAGCCCAGCAATTCCCTCTTACTTCCAGGTTCAAACATAAAGTCCTTTTCCCCCATTTAAAACCTTTTAAACTTAGCCCCTTCTCCTTTTTCCAGCCTTTTATCATGTGTCTCTCTTCCACACCTTCTACAACCTACAAGGGCCTACCCACTGCGTCCGACTCCTAATCCATGCCTTCTCACTGATTCCCCCAGGCCCAGGATGGTTTCCCTACTCATCTGAGTCTCTTAGTTTCCCTGCTGTGCTTCAAGACTCAGTTCATGTCACTTCTTCTGCAGGAGGAGCACCCAGGAGCCATGCCTTCCCCACCAACATCAACACTCATCTCCTCTGAGCATCTCTCAAATGAGTGTGGCTGCTTTCCTGGCCTCACTGTCCTGCAAACTTCCTGAAGAGCAGGGAAAGTGTTTTTGCCTTCCTTCCCTCCCCCCAGCACCCCACAAAGTTCCTGGCATACAGTAAATGTTTAATAAATATGTGTTGACTGACTGACTATAATGATGTAGATACAGGTAAAGAATTCATTCTGTAAAATCTTGTCAGTGCAAAATTCGTTGTGTTTGAACCACAAGAGAAGACAGAAGAAATTGTTATTTTATATTTTTTAGAAAAATTCCTTAGAAACATCAACCATAGCGAAAAGAAACTTGCTTTCTGTGCTACTGTGAAATTCAACACATTTACAGCCCTTTAAAAAACAGCAGGACAAGACTGATAAAAAGGCCATATATCTGTCACCTTAAGAATAAGGGCCAGATAACTGAGAAGTTTGAATACATTTCTGTTCTGGACATCACTATAATCCTGTTATCAGGGCAGGATAATTTTTGGCCAAAAAATTGTTTTCCTCCATAATTCCACTTTGCACGTCCATCTTCAATGCTATAAATTATATTTAGAACTCTTCTCTCCCTCCTTCCCTCCCTCCCCCTTTCTCTCTCTCTCCCCTCCCCCCTGTCTGTTTCTCTTTCTCTTGGTCTCCTCCCTTCTTCCCTTCCTGCATGAAAATAAAACAGAGTAGTTTGACTTAAAGTTTTTACAATAACATACATAACACACAGTTCTCTAGAGGTTTTTGTACTTCCTTCCTGTGAACAAAGTCTTCCTCTAAAGCAGAGATTCTTAATGTGGTATGCATGGATTTGCTTTTAAAAAATTTATACATACTATACATATATATATGTATATATACACATTATATATTGTACATGCACATACATATATGTGTGTGTGTGTATATATATATATATACACATACACACACACACACACATTACCGATAGCTATAGGTATAAAAATTGTTTTTCAATATACTTGGTATTCCCTAAAAATTTTACTGCATTTTATTGTATATATTAAAAATCAGTATTCTGAGAAGTCTATAGGCTTCCCCAGACTGCCAAGGGGTCTAGGACACACAACGAAAAGGTTAGAGCCACTCTCTGAAGGAGCAGAATCTTTAGAGAAAAAAGAAAGCTTACCCTTGACCAGCTGAAGGAATAGTGTGTGCACACATAAGCACTTTCATATAAGCCCTTCTTCTCATGCCTTTTGACAGGGAACATAAGTGAGAAGTATTTTTATCTATGGAAGGTTGGACACACTTGGTGTGTCTCAACAGAGTCTGTGGCTACTGTCGGGCTCAGCATCCTGAAGGAGATGAGCATTCTTCCAAGTGGAGCACACACAACCCCATCAGAGGAGTCAAACTGGGCCCTAAGAACATCTACTTTGGGTGCACTGATGGGGTTTCTCAAGATCAAGAATTAAACATGGGCAATGCTGGAGGTAAGTTAGAAATACAGGACATAAGGTGAGTTTCTGCCTGGCTCATAAAGACGCGACAAGGGCACGGGGCGGGGGACGGAGGGGAGGACAGCTTGGGAACTCCTTGGTTTGGGGTCTCCACGAGTCAATGACTCCCATGAGCCACAGCTAGAAGGGACTCAAAGGCCATCCTGTCCAATTTCTTTGAGAAGTGAGAAAACAGCAGCCCTCCCACAGCTCCGCTGGAGGCTGAGGACTTTACACACAGGGAAGGATCAGAGCAAGATCTGAACCCAAGGCCCCTGACTCCACAGTCATTGTGCTCTCCCCTGTACTCATTTCTCCAACCAGCCTAGGGAAATCTATCAGATTTCTGCCTCAGCAACTGCAAATCTCATGCAATTATCTGCATTTTCAGTTTGTGCTAACTTTTCAAAAATTAAAACAACCAGTAATTTCTCTTCATTATTTCAGTTTTCAAAAACAGTCATTTGGAGTAGCCCCATGTCTTGGCCATAAATAAGTCTGTTGTTTCTTCCTGCCAAATGTGGGTTAAGGGGGAAACAAAAAATCTTTTTAATGAAATTACTTTGATAAAGCCTTAGAGCTACATACTACCTCAGATCCACAAATGGAATTCCAAATTTAGCCAAAAAGGAATTTAGTAGGCACCTTGAAGATAGGGCGTAATTAGTGTAATTCTCTTCTTTCCAATTACCGGCCAAGAGTTCCTAGAGCCAACACTTGCCTGGTCCCAAAAGAATTGTCCTAGTTGGACAAACTCCCTGTGACCCTGGCCAGTCATAAGTTATCAGGCTTCTAGGAGACTCTAGTTCCCATTCTGTCTACCCCCATTAACCATGACACAGAAACAAAACAAGCCTGCAACATCGAAAAACAGGTATATCATGGAGCCCCCAGTGCTAAACTCTTATGCTGTGGCTCCAAGTACCTCCGATGCATTCAATAAACTAAAAGGTCTGGAGTGCAGCAAAGGTTTCTAGAAAGACTATATTACCACCGCCAACAGGCGTGTGTACATGTTTTTAATTTTTAAAAAAAGTAAGTGGAACGGACACCAAGGAATGGCGACATGCTTGTGTGTGGGGAGGGTGATTAAGAGAGTTCATTTAAGGAATTTACTGGTGATAAAACCCTAGCAATGGTCATATTTGGTTAGAACAAACAAACAAGCAGCCTTCAAATGAAGGAACACACAAAGAAATTTTTTTTTTCTAAATGCTGATCTTTATGATTTCTTACATTTGCATTCACTTTGAATTTTCTGATGCACATTCAAGAAAGCTCACTTAATCCTAAGTGCAGTCTATGAGTTGGGCAGAATAGAAGCTATTATTCTATTTTACAGAAAAAGAAAGTGGGAAAGAAATAAAACAACCAGCAAAAGTTTTTTTTTTAGCTACTTAATGAGAGCTCAGACTGGAAACTAGGTCTTTTAATCCTCAGACCTTTGAAGGCACCAGACCACAGTAACTCCCTTAATGTCATATTGTACATCAAGAACAGTCTGATTATCAGCAGAAAAACAACCTTCTGTCCATGATAAATGTATTAGTAAAGGTTTTAAATGAAAACCCCTACATTTAAGAACTGTTAACATTCAGATATTTAATTTCTGATTTAATCTTAAGTATCTTTTAGTATCTAAAAAGTCCAAGTATCAATTAGGTACCAAGTAAAAAAGGTAAGGAGATTTTCTGATTCAAGTTCACAACTTTTGCTTTTATCATGGCAATAAAATGCTATTCTAAAAGTTATTACCTAACTAGAAGAAAGTAGTCTTTTGACTCTCTCTCCTAAATACTCTACCTTTTTCATCTGTCACATGGTGAAGAAATGATCTGAGTTTGGCACACTGCAACAGCATGGAACAGCTAGGAAAGTCGGCATCTATCACAACCTGATCCAGTGGCTGAAACTTCCCTTGCTGGAAAAAAAAAAAAAAAAAAGATAAATCAAAGGGAAAACATGCATTACTGTCAACAACCTTCCCCTCTTTCTCTCTCCAAGAGGGGGAGGGGATAATAATAATAATAAATTGTAATATTTTATGGCTAGCTGCCTTTAACCAAGGAGGCAAAGAGCCATAGGTGCCACATAATGAATCTATAAATTGTAACTATAAAGCATTTTAAACATTATCTGCTTACGAGACACTGATATCAAATTAACTTACACAAAGTTATTCTATGCTCAAAAAACATAGACACTCACTGAAAATGGGGTGGAATGATGACTGAGAGCAGATGGGGAGGGCTGGAGAGGAAGGGGCTGTTTCAGAGGCTGGCAGAGACTTGGTTTACACCAGGGGATTTCTGCCCACTGCTTTCTACACCTCTGAATTCTGTCCCAGCATCCCAAGTCCCCTTTCCATTGAGGCCCAAAGGACAAAAGTGGCTTAGGAGACTAGAGCCCTGACTTTTCACCTCTGGGAAGTCAGTTCCAGTTCACCTGAACTCGTAAATGAAGTGTTTGGGGCCTGGGCTCTCAAGCTGCCTCCTGACTTTGCAAGGCGGATGCCTGTACAATACAACCTGCATACCAATTACAATATGAGATTGTCCTTGCAGGAAAATTTCTAGGTGTATGCTGTCTCTGTCAGAACCACAAAGTCTCTTGATCAGACAGAATTTCAAAATCCCTTTGAACAGAGCATTCAGAATCTCAGACACAAACAATGTTAAGAGCTGGGGATGCATTCTTAGATTTAATCCCTAATCTTACAGAGAAACAAACTGAGGTCCATAATAAATTATGTGACTTGCTCACAATTAGTTAGGAGCAGAGTCAAAACTAAAACCCAGATTTTCTTTAAATTAGCCATTCTTTTTAAAAAGAAAAAAAAGAGTATTATATGAAAATATTACCACTTCAAAAAAAATAAATAAATTTAGTTTTAAACATAAAGAATAAAATTAAAAGAGGGGCAGCTAGGTGCTGCAGTGGATACACAGACTGCCGGGGAGTCAGGAAGACTCAAAATGAGTTCAAATTTGATCTCAGACATTTACTAGCTGTGTGATCTGGACAAGTCACTTAACCCCATTTACTTCGGTTTCCTCATCTGTAAAATGAGCTACAGAATGAAATAGCAAACTATTCCAATATCTTTGCCAAAAAAACCTTCAAAATAGAGTCATGGAGTCAGAAATGACTGAAAAAAGAATAAACAACAACTGAATAATTAAAAGAGGATTATAAAAGTGAGCCAGCCATCTGAAAATTAGGCTTATGGAGATCTGTTTATATGTCCTAATATCCAGAGACCCAGAAACTTGGACTGAAGTTGGAAACACAGACAGTAACCACATCATCCCTTCTGAACTGGTTTCCATTCCCCCCTTCCCTACTCACTTCACTAATATGACAATATATATGAAGTTTTCCAAAATCAGTACAGGATTTGTGAGGATCTGGGGCAGCAAGCAGGCTTTGCAGGAGCTGTGTGGTTTCCTGTCCACCACATTCTCCTTTCCCTCTAATGCTCCTTGTCTGTTTTAGGGACAATTTCTTTTGAACTCAAAGATGCTGTTTTCCATTCTCTTCTGCTGGACAGAAATATTAACATAAGACTTCAAGGAGTTGAATCAGGAATATTCATTAACCCCACTGTTCGCCAGGATAAGGAGTTTTCTCATATTTCGTGCTATTAAGAACAGAGGTTAAAAAATACCTTGGATTCAATGTCCTTCTTGTCACTCAAGTGGAAAGTCTGGCTATCAGAGGGTCAAAATCTTAAAGTGATTGAATTTCTATCCCATGATCATCCATGTCTTTAAATTTTGTCAGAATGAGCCAGAATTTTGAATACCAGACAACTAGAAGGTCATCTTCAGTGCATACATATGTGGCCTACCACAGGTCAGGGTTGGAATACAATACTATAATTAACTAATTTGTTCACTCTTATTTCTTTCACACCCCCCCCCCAAAAATTGTAACACGAGAATTTGCTAATGTTTTGAATATAACATTAGCTACACTTGGGACTTCTGTGAAGAAAAGAGTTATTTTCACTTATGTCAAAATAATTTCTGCAACAGAAGACTAAAGGTTAACATTAGAAATGATCCTTATCACATTTCCCCTTACCAAATGGAAAAAAGTTGTAAACTGAAGATATTGTCTAAAAACCATTTTTATATCTAAAATGGAATCAATACTTTTTACTATTAACTACAAACATTTTTGATAAAGGATTATCAAATAAAGACGGCTTAGAAGGGTGTTTCTAGATTAAAATGGGTATATGCTTGGCATCTTCCATTTCATCAAGCAAAAACAGGAAGAATACAGTTTAAAGCCGCGGAAGGGAATAAGCATTTATATAATGCCTACTATGTGGCAGGTACTGTTTTAACTGCTTTTTGCAAATATTATCTCAATTGATCTTCACAATAACCCTTTGAGGTAGATGCTCTTCTCACCCCCATTTTACAGTTGAGAAAACTGAAGCAAAGAGAAGATAATTTCTCCCAGATCACACAGCTAGTGTTTGAGGCAGATTTTGAATTCAGATCTTCCTGATTGATTCCAAGTTCAGTATTTTAAACGTTGTGCCATTAGCTGCCTCTTTTTAAAAATCATGAAAGCCAGAGCTCTTTAGTAATGTTCAGACATAGTTCATATTCTTATGGTCAGTTGAAATTTCCATTTCTTATCTAAGCCCAGCCTAGAAGCAGGGCCTTGGTTTCCTGAACAGCAGGTGCTTGTCTGTCCTAATCCTAACAGCTACTCTTACCTATCAAATCAGGACAAAGCATGACTATTAGATAGTAAAACCTTACTAATTCAGACTAACTAGGGAATGTGAAGCAAGGGAAAGGTCAGTCTGTATTAGTATAAAGACCACTTTTAAAGGAAGAGAGGAGATTTCATTATTCAAGTGGTTCCAGAAATCTGAATTAAATCCTAGAAAGTAATGGAAGCTCTAAGGAGAAAAGCTTGTTTTAATTAAAAGCTAATGCTCACTTTCCTTTTTTGTTTTTTAATTTTCAATAGTATTTTATTTTTCCAATTACACAGATAGTTTTCAACATTCATTTTTGTAAGATTTTTGAGTTCCAAATTTTTCCCCCTCCTTTCCCCCTCTCCAAGATAGCAAACAATTTGATATAAAATATACAAATACAAAAATTTTCCATATTATTTCCATATTAGTTATATTGTGTGTGTGTGTGGGGGGGGAATCAGAACAGAAGGGAACAACCAAGAGAAAAAAAAAAAAACAAAAAAAGGTGAAAATAATATGCTTCAATATACATTTAGAGACTCCACTTTCAAACGCATCAACTGCTTACACCTAAAATATCCCAAAACATTTTATCCTCCTGAGAAGTTACAATTTCATAGAGATAATTAGCTGGTTTTGGAAAGCCTCTTTCCATGATGAAAGAAAGAAAATGTGAGTTCAACCTTGACTGAATGATCACAAATGCCAAATCAGTGTGACCCCAACCAAAGAGGCTGTAGAACACAAGAATCAGTTAAGGTATCCCACCTCTAAAAATGCTTTCTGAATCTCCATTCCTTCTACAGACTTCCAGAGTGTTTGAGGCACAGGTGAGAAAGTGAGTTTCTCTTTTCCTTGCTGAATATTCCCCAAGGATGTTGTTATTTTCTTGATATTTAAATCATTTTTCTTCAAATCTAACAAATGTTTTATGAAAAAAAAAATTCATTGCTTAGCCCTTATAGGACTCTAGTGGGGGTACACAAAGAGGTCAAAGTGGCTTGCTGGAGGTCACACAGCAAGTTAGTGGCTGAAGCTGGATTAAAACTCAGGCCCTGGAGGCTCTGAGCTAAGAATCTGTCCCAGAGCACATGCTGCACATTTTTATGATCGTAAAATTAAAATTTTTGGAAACAACATTTTGGAATAATTCAAAGAAGAGGGGGTGGGGTATAAAAGAGCACTATATTCATTCCCTTAACCATTCAGTGTCCAAACTAGGAAACATACCTCTTTCTCAGCCTTTATAAGGTAGTACAGAACCATAAACAAAGGATCCATTGGTGTTACAAGTAAAAGACGACCATCTGCAGATTGAAAAGGGGAGAAAAATTTAACACATTGAATTGCTGACTCTATTATCTTAATCTTCAAGGTAAAAATAAGTCACTAAAGTTTTATTTAAAAGCTTCTATCTTATGCAATATTTCATAAATAAATCTATGATTGTCTGTGTCTCTGAACAGGCAGCATGTAGTACAACCCCCTCCAAAAAAAAATTATATATATATATATATATATATATATATACACACACACACACACACACACATATATATTTCCGTGTATATGGAAAGAAAGCCTAGCCTACTGAAATTTATTATTGATTTTCCATTTACTGCCTTTAAAATCACTTTCTATAAAGGTAAGGACAAAAAAAAAGTCAGAATTGCACAACTCCTGTTACCAAACAAACATCAAAGAACTGAGGCAAGGGGAGGTCCATAACCTGGACTGACTGAGCTTCTGAAGACGAGGGAAGTTCTACAGGATAGTAGCACCACACAAGGTAAACATGGTTTGCTGACAGGGAAACACTGAGCCAGTGGCTAAGGACTATAGAGAAAGCAGTCGGGTCAATCTTCACTCAGGCCTGCCAAGGCAGCAAAAACACAATGGAAGGAAATGACGGAGAAATTTCCAAAGCACAATGACTTATGAAAAGCATAAGCAAAAAAGGACATTTTCTATAAATCAAGGCTCTTGTAATGATAGAATCCTCCAGGAATGGGCAATCCAAGCAGAAACCAATCCAATAACCTAATCTTCAAGGCCACTTCTCCAATGACTGCATCTCCCCCAAACACCCTCAACTCGTGAAAATGCTACAACAAAGGAGATGACTACACAGAACTCATCTACTTGTTCCAGAAGTGGAGGTTTGGATACTAACAGATTAGTGGGAATGTGACAGAACAGAAGACCCTGGGGTTCTTAACCATCCTTGTGTCCTACTCCCCTTTGGCAGGCAGATGTAGCCTATGGATGTCTTCTCAGAATAATGTTTTCAAATGCACAAAATAAAATATGTAAGATTAAAAAAGAAATTAATTTTATTGAACTATAGTTATAATTTTTAAAAAATGTTTTTGAACCTCTCTAATAAAAAAAAAAGAAAAATATATGTAGATACCCCATAGATGCATATATGAACCAAGATGCACATGTAGGTTTATATGCCCATATATGTGTGTGTGTATATACATACATTTATAATATGTAGTTCACGTGTTTATATAACTTATCTAAACATACACATGCATGTATGTATGTGTATATCTATAAGTATATATACATATATGCTGGGTGCTCCAAAAATCTCAATGAAGTTTTAAATTGCACTGAGACTTCTGAGACACCGTGTATATGTGTGAGTGTATCCATTTTACAGTAAGTAAGAAACTTAAGGAAAGAATTTCATACTTTGGCATTGCCTGATTATTCAAAAAAATCTGGAAAAACAGCTTATAAAAATAACCTTATCAGAAGCACTAAGTTTATTTTACATATGGCATCCACTATATTCAAAAATTAGGAACAGGTTTTCCAGCCTGAAAACAAAATCCAGGTGGCCAGTCCTCAGAACAGCTATTTCTTCAGGGGAAAGAAAAAGAAAGAAGGAAAATAAGGAAAAAGGAAAGAAAGACAAAAAGGAAAAGAAAAACAGAAAGAAATAAAGATAGAGGTTTGGACAGTGCAGTCTAAATGATTATATTGTTTCAGTCCTGTGTAACTCTTTGTGGCAGTCTTTTGGGTTTTCTTGGCAAAGATATAACTGGAGTCATTTGGCATTTCTTTTTCCAGCTCATCTTCCAGATGAGGAAACTGAGGCAAGCCAGGTTAAGTGACTTTCCTGGGTCTCACAGCCAGTAAGGGTCTGACCTCACATTTGAACTCAGATGTCTTTCTGACTCCAGGATTGGAGCTCTATCCATTGTACCACTACCTAGCTGCTTTCCAAAGGGTCACATCCCTTCCAAATGTGTTATCACCTCCTGCTTTCTGAGTCTAAGTTTCATTCTGGCTATCAATGTCTCTTCTCAACAAGAATTCAGCCATAGGTAGTGGTTTTCCCCAAATATCTGACTAAATGAAATGAACTCCATGAAGCAGCACTCCCCCCAGGATACATTTTCTGCCTGTTTCACAGAGATAAAATTTTCTCACGCTCAGTGACAAAATGCCAGGATTTCACTTTGAATCTCATACTCTGTTGAACTCTGGATGAGGAAGAAAGAAAGGACATGGCCTTAGACAGATCAGGAACCAAATGGCCTCTTATCACAGCTCTAGAACAAGGCTTCTTAACCAATGGGTCCAGGAGTCCATAAAATAGATTTTAGAGATCCATGACTTTGGATAGGAATAAAGAAATAATCTTTATTTCAAGATAATTGATTTTCTTTGCAATTCTATGTATTCTATGCAATTTTATGTATTTGAAATATTATCCTGAGAAAGGGATATTATTATTTTGGGATAATATTATTCTGCCAAAGGAGTCTGTGATACACATACAAAGAGTTAGGAACCCATGTTGTAGAAAGAAGTCAAGATCTTAGGATCATAGATAAAGAGCAGAAAAGCAACTTAAAGTCTATTGAGTGTGACACTCATTTCATGGATGATGAAAGTGACTTACTTGCCCAGGATCCCACAGCTAGTAAGTGTCTGAAGCGGAATTTGAAGCCAGGCTTTGCTAACTCTCAATCCAATCATGATGATGACTCCTGAGACCCAATCTTTTTTTTTTTTTTTTTTTTTTTAAATTAAAGCTTTTTATTTGTATAACATATGTATGGGTAGTTCCTCAGCATTGATCTTCACAAAGCTTTCCGTTACAAATTTTACCCCCAGTCACCTCCCCTCCCCTGGATGGCAGGAAGTCCACTACATGTTAATAATGTTGAAATACTTGACAAGTTGTGCAAGAAAAATCCTATCTACAAGAAAAAAAAAAGAAAATCAGAGAAAGGAAATCCAACGCAAGCAATCAATAGAGAGCATGAAAATGTTATGTTGTGGTCCATATTTCATATCCCTCTCTCTGGGTGTATATGGTTTTCTTCACTGAACAATTGGAACTGGTTTGAGATAATTCTTTGTTGCAGAGAGCCATGTCCATCAGAATTGATCATCATATAGTCTTATTGTTGCCGTGTATAATGATCTCCTGGTTCTGCTCATTTCACTCAGCATCAGTTCATGCAAGTCTCTCCAGGCCTCTCTGAAATCGTCCTGCTGGTGAGACCCAGTCTTTTTTTACTAATAAATTGGGAGTACTACAGGTAGACAAGGAGAACAGAAGGCTATAAGTGAGCAGAGAAAAACTAATAGGGAGCTGGTCAAAAGATATGAATAAGCATTTTTTAGAAGAAGTAATCAAAGCTATCTATAATCATAAAAAATGCTCTAATTCACTACTGATTAGAGAAATGTAAATTAAAACAACTCTGAAGAACTACCTCATATCTATCAGAAATGGCAAATGTTGGAGAGGATGAAGGAAAATAGGTTCACTGAGAAACAGCTAGTGGAGTCCACTGATCCAACCATTCTGGAGAACAGTCTTAGTACAATGCCCAAGAGACTATAAAACTGTGCATACTCTTTGAACAAAACTACTAGGTTTGTAACCTAGTGAGATCCAAAAAAAAAAAAAAAGGAAAAGAACTGTATGTACAAAAATATTTACACATATTTTACATATACATACACCACTCTTTGTGATGGCAAAGAATTGGAAATTGTGGGGATGTTCACCAATTGGGGAAATAGTTAAATAAAATATGATATGTGATTGTGATGGAGTGTCATTGGGCTATAAGAAATGATTTTGGGGTTGGTTTCAGAAAAAACATGGCAAGGCCTATATGAAGAGATGCAGAGAAGTGAAAATTGGGAGAACAGCAACATCACAATGATGACCAATTGTAAAAGATTTAGCTACTCTGATCAATCAATGCAATGATCCATGACAATTCCAAAAGACTCATGATAAGAAAAATTCTATTCACTTCCAGAGAGAACTAATGAACTTTGAATGTATACTGTATAATTTTCACACTTTCACTTTTTTTTTTTTGGCAATATAGCTAAGATAGAAATGTTTTATATAATCTCATATGTATAATTGATACCATTTTGCTTGTCTTCCTAGTGGATGGAATAGAAGAAGAGAATTTGGAACTCAAAATATAAAAAGAAAAAGCTTAAAAATAAAATAAAATTTTAAGTTAAAAAAGACCAACTAGTCACACCAAATAAGAGTGAGTTTTATCCCTTCCTCCCCTCACATGCCCTATCTGTCCCTTCTTCTCCACCCAGGAGTTGCTTGCTACTTTTTAAATATATGTTCTGAAGGAAAGAGGGTTAACTAAATCATTACTATTCCTTCAAGGGAGAGACTAAACATGTTTCCATGGACACAATGGTGCATACTCATGCTACTCAAATAAGTTATACTTCTGACCAACTCAAGGCAAGTTTCTAGCTTTAAAAGTCAGTTAAAATATATTGATACTAGCTAAAACATGTTCAATATTCGGTCTTCTTTTCCTATAAATTGAGCTAATTGATGAACAAGTGAGGGTATGCATTGGCCAGGCTCTTCCACAGCTGTACATTCAAATGAAGAAATAATGTAACCTTAGATTCTCAGTCAGAGTGAAAGGAAGGCATGCACCATGTAACTCACCATGCTGAACTGTCTGACCTATAAACCAAGAATGGTACTCTTCATGGAAAGCTTTTACTTCAAACAGCTGTTGCGCATTGGTTTCGAACAAGTAAAGGGCTGCTTCCCCTGTTAAAAGAAATCTGTTTTTTATTTATAAGTTTTCACAAAAGTCAGCCTGTCCAATGATTCTGAGGAATTCCTAATATGTACATCAACATACATAGATATCTTCTCTATAAACTGTAATTCCAAAGAAAGCTTATAGTTATCATAAAGATGCTTTTTTTTCCAGCTCTATAATTCCCACTGAACTTCAACCAATAAATGAAAAGTGTGATTAATTTATCTTAACTGCCACAAGGCCTTTGATTCAAACCTACATCGGATCAGGAGGGAAATTCCATTTCTAATCTAAACGAGTGTAATGGGAGGACCTGATGAGGTACAGCTGAAGCACAGGTCACAGGTCTCAGATGCAGCTTGCAGCTAGGCTAGAACATAGACAAAGTCTGCACACCCTCTGAGGCTGACCCATGCATTAAAAGGCAAATGCCTTGGGATCTTTTTCCTGAGGCGCCATGCAGGTTTAGTCTTCATTTCAGCCAATTTTAGAATTGTGGGCTTCTAATAGAGGGAAAAGAAAGGAGGAGGAAGACAGGAGAACAAATGGACACACTGGTAGCAAGCTGTACATTTCACATGTGAATTCACAAACTATTTCTTTGAGTTGCTTCAAATCCATATATGTATAGGGCAAAAAAATTTTCTTCTGTTGCTCATGTAAATCCCAAACTAAACTAAAATTCTAACAATATACTGACAATACTGGTAAGACTATTTTTTATATATCTACAGGCTCTGGGTTTTCAACAATGATTTGTGCCTTTGATGAATTTGGGGCAAACTTTAATTGCCCATGATAAAATTTCTCCCATAGGAAAAAAGGCAAATTCACATCACCTATTCAATTCTAAAAACAGGACCTATGAATTCCAAATTCTGAGACACATGCCCTTACCTGGAAAGGACACCATTTTTCCCTTTCTTGCTGCTTCACCGAATTACTGGCTACCTTTCCAACTAAATGCTATTTCAAGAAATAAAGAAAGCATCTTTTGCTTTTGACTTACCTACCATAAAGTTATCATAAGAAATTTATTTAGCTTAACAGAAAAATAGCAACAGAGAAAATGAATTTCATAAAACACCATTCTTATTCATATTTTTCTGATAAATCACTTAAGATTAAATTGGTTCAATTTTACTATACATATTATAATATTCCTGTAAAAATGTAACAATATTTAGGATACTAATAACAGAGGAAGTGCACTGTATTTGCAATTATAATGAAATTTTCTCCAATAGAATACATTTCTCTCTCTACCTCTACAACATGTTTTTAATTCAAGGTAGATCATCATCTACTGACAAGAAAAAAGATACTATTCTTTGGACTGAATAAAATAGGAAAACAAGAGCTAAAAATGAAAATACTAAAAAACCTGGCATGTCAAGTGAAACTCTCTTTTCCCTCTGATTGTTTATTTTACTTTTGTAGCATAAGATGAATATGAATGAAGACTAACTTTGGATACTACTCTAAGGAAAGTTGGCCTAAGGATTCCAAAGAAAATTAATGCATTTAAAAGAAGTCAAACTTGTTACTTTTTTGTGCTGCCAATATTTCTGATGAAAGAACAGTTTCACTGATTAAAATTATAAGAAGAAATCAGAATTGTTTACACTAAGTGAACGAGCTGGCGTGACCAGGAAAATCTCTGGCATGTTTTCTTTCACACTGGTGTTACCATCTCAATTTTAAAAGTTACTCTCAGAAATGAAAAAATGAAGTTGTGCACGTATACAAACACCTACATCTTTTTTTTTGGGGGGGGGACAAAAAAACAAAAACAAATCAGATGATCATTTACATCATGGAAAATAAAAGCAATATCAATATACAAGATGACTTGCCTGTACATGGGTTATGCAGTCTTGTAAACACAGGTCCATTTTCAGTCTTTCCTGGAAGATCAGTAATAGATTCTGAAAAGGAATAATATACTTATAAACTTAAGAGAACTATTTTATACTACTCATTTGATACACCTTACCTAATTTCCTTAACAACTATCAATAAATTACTATGCATAAAGTATTTCACTAGTGTTAGCAGCAATGCTGTCATTGTTTAGTCATTTTCAGCTCTGTCCAATTCTTTGTTATACTTTTTGGGGTTTTCTTAGCAAAGATACTGAAATGGATTTTTTTTCTCTAGCTCATTTTACAATTGAGGCAACTTTTACAAACTGAGGCAAGTAGAATTAAGTGACTTGCCAAGGCTCACATTGCTAATAAGTGTCTGAGGATCAATATGAACTCAGGTCTTCCTGACTCCAAGCCCAGCCTAAGGGAAATAAAAGGATTCCTTTCAATTCAAGAAGCATTTACATAGCACAGACCATGTACAAGGGGATAAGTATGCATAAAATGAAAATGAAACAATCCCTGTCTTTAAGAAGATTACATCTTACTGGATGGATCAGATACGGCCCCTGCTCTAAATGAACTAATGGCCTAGAAAAGGAAAGAAGCAAAGAACAATGACCCAGATCCCTCCTTCTAAAAAATCACTCCTAAATATTTTTTTGGTACTATTTCATTATGATTACTTCAGGAAAATTTTAAATCCTCATGCTTAATTCTTGGTTTGTCGAAAAAACAACGGAAATTAGGCAAAAGCAATTATGAAAATAATGTGAATTTCAGAAACTTTCTTAACAGAATTCCCAACCAGATTGACCTTTCTAACTAACAAGATCCACCAACTTGATCCAACAATCAGGATTTTCAAAAAGCATTCAACTTGGAAGCTTCCCTTCCATAGAACTGACCTCTAAGATCCCTCCTCCCCAGCTCTAAAACATCTTTAAGATTCTTCATTCAGGTAATTTTGACTTGAATGCACTGAGCTGCTTCAGAATCCCAGCTGCCAGACCCATTAGGATCAATTATTAACCTCAGTGCCCTCACAGTGAGCTGATCTGCACAAGGCAGTGATACCCCAAATAAAGAAACAATTCTTTGCTTGACTGATTGAGTGCTACAACTGTTTGAATCCTTACTCTTGTCTGGGGACAAATGTCTTCTCTCAGTCTGAGTTTCCTCATCTATAAAATGGGGATAAGGAATAGATTCTCCTTTGCAAGGTTACTCCTTAGGATCAAATGGTATAATATATGTAAAGTACTGCACAATTGTAATTTAAATGTCAGTTGATATCATCATCATCATCCTAAATGTTGAAGTGGGATATCTTTATTAGTAACTGTAGGATTAGAGTCCCTACAAAGTAAAGGTGAGATCTCTGTATTTTTTCAAAGCACACCTGGCCCTAGGAATTTACGGAGGGAGGGAGGGAGGGAGGGAGGGAGGGAGGGAGGGAGAGAGAGAGAGAGAGAGAGAGAGAGAGAGAGAGAGAGAGAGAGAGAGAGAGAGAGAGAGAGTCTCCCTCCTTCTCTTTAGTATGGAATGCTTAAAAGCACAATTTATGTAGGAGAGTCAGCATATTAAAAATTCATAGGCCTCCCCCACTTCTGCCTCTAAATTTAACTTTTGATATAAGGCTTGAGTCAGAAGAGGGAAAGCTGGTCTCCTGAATGCAGTGTGCAAAATTAGGATTTTTAAACCTGTTATCAGCAATTTTCCACTTCCTGAAAAATGCATTTATTGCTTAGACAAAAGTTCACCCATTCAAAAGATTGGAGACAGGAATATTAGAGAAGTAAAACAAGAGACATAAAACCAAAGAGATGGAAAAAAACAAAGCTCTCAGCCAGGCAGATGAGGATAAAGAACCAACTGTGGGAAAAGTTCCCTGAATCTCTCCTCTTACTAAGGTTTTAACTTTGCAGGTGTCCAGTGACTTAAGTGCTGTGGGCCTCACTGATATAAACTAAGTCTATTGCCACAGAAGTGCTCTAATCTTCCTCAAATTACCTTGTATTTAATTGTTAATGAGCTCCCTGAGGAATAAAATAGTTTCATTTTTTTTTTTTTCTGGAAGGATGGTGGTGGTGGTTCTGTACAGGCAAAGTCTTATCATAGTTCCTTAAACACAGTGGGCACTAAATGTTTGTTGAATTTAATTAAGAAAAGAAAATTATAACACAAGAGATCTTGAAAAAAGATCATTTTGCAATCATCACAAAAGAGTTTTCTTTTTAATGTTAAGAAATAAGCACATATTACTGTCACAATAAAGTAGAAATTAATATCTTAACAGTATTACATGACAGAGCTTCACTAAAAATAGCCATTTGGCAAGTGAATTTTATATCTGAGAAAAATCACCTTTTCCTTTGTAGAAATACTTTTAAACATCTAGAAAAAAACTATACACAATTGTAAAAAGGGTGGTTATTATAACTTTAATTTCTCCACTATCACCACAGCATCCTGTATATGAACGCTGTCCAAGTCAGAAATAAGATAAGAGAAAACAAGTTAAACTACATAAAATTTTAAAATCTTAAATTCCTCTTTTAAAGTTGGGATATGTGCTTAACTACTTGATAAGAGTCCTGATCCTACTCACCCTTTCCAAAAATGTTTGGGGGAAGGGAGAAAAACTCTTTCACAGGGCTTGGAGGTTAGACAAATGTCATAATAAAAGATAAAGAGAACAAAGTAAAAATGAACCAGCTGTCAAAAGAATCCTGGCAATAGTTTCTGCTAAAAGACAGATACATTCATTAATCCCTCACTCCCTAAGTGTATTATTTGATGAAACTACATCCAAAAAAACACCAAGGAACTCAATACCCCCAAGAAAAATAGGGTTTGTATTTTTATATGACCAGTCCTACTATAAAAAATGATTGCAGTAAGCCTCATCATTACCTTTCTTGCAGGAAAAATTCTGTTTTTCTTTTTTTTAATTGGAATAATCAATAATATTTTATTTTTCCAACTAATTTTCAAAATACCTTTTTGAAAACTTTGTGTTCTAAATTTTTCTCCCTCTTTCTCTTACTTGTTCCCTCTCTAAGACAGCAAGTAATCTGATATAGGTTAAATATGGGCAATCCTTTTAAAGATATATCTATATTTGTCTTGTGCAAGAAAAATTAGACCAAAGGGGGAAAAAAAAAACTCAAGAAAGAAAGCAAACAAAAAAATGAAGATACTTTATTTCCTCCACATTTAGCCTCCATAGTTCTTTCTCTGGAATGTGACTGGCATTTTCTATCCCAAGTCTATTGGAATTGCTTTGAATCACCTCACTGTTGAGAAGAGCCAAATTCATTACACTTGATAATCACACAATCCTATTGCCATGTACCATAATCTCCTGGTTCTGCTCACTTCACTTAGCATTAGTTCATATAAGCCCATCCAGGCCTCTCTGAAATCATCCTGCTGGTCGTTCCTTATAGAACAATAATATTCCATAACATGCATATACTATGATTTATTCAACCACTCTCCAACTGATGGGCATCCATTCCGTTTCCAGTTTCTAGCCACTACAAAAAAAGCTGCCACAAACATTCTTGCACATGTGGGGCCCTTTCCCTCCTCTAACATCTCTTTGGGATATAGTCCCAATAGAAACACTGCTGGATCAAAGGGTATACCAGAAAGGTTTTTACAACCAATCAAGTTACGTTTTTCCCCTACCCCAAAATCCTTTCTATAAGTTGGGGGCTGTGGCGGTAGCCTCCTGGTCTTGCCAAGGGCTCCAGAGAGCCCAGAACCATCTGGAGACAGTGCTGGCCAGAGCTCCACATTCTGGCAGAAATAAGTGAAACATTCCTTCTTCCTCTGCAGACATTGCCGACACCTCCGGATCATGTCCTTGTCTATCCAGGGCATCTCATCTGTTGTTCGTGCCCTGGTTGTAATTTTCTTTCCAATGTATATTCTACACCAAGGACTCATAGCTGGGGCAAGGCCTACCTGACCAGCAAGGCAAAGAATTTTGTTATACACACTCTAGAAAAATGTCCTATAAAATGGTTGGAACAAGAGTCAAGGCTAACAAGCCTAATTTCAGTAGTCTGAAAAATTCACAAAACAGAAAATGGTGTATAATTGTGCAATTATGAAAGAGGTGAACTTTATCCTGACTCTTCTTAAAAGTTCCTAAAGTTTGTAAACCTTCCAAAAAAAGTTTTAATAATTGTAACTTTTACAATTATGGTACAATTACATAATCATTTCCTTTGATTTAATAATCCTTCAATAATTGTAGTCTTTGATCATTGGTTTCCTTAGTAATTCTATGTATTTTATTTTGTACCTTTAAAAACATTATTCTGAGAAGTCCATAGGCTTCACAAGGCTGCCAAAGGAGTCTATGAACACACACAAAAAGTTTATGAACCCATCTAAAATGTTTTTTTTCTTACAAAGGACAAGAAGCTAGATTTAAGATATTTGTTAATAGTGGAGAAACTGATGTACCAGCAGCAGCTAATGGCCAACATTCTCAGCAAAGTTCTATCTTCCAGGGTTCTGGATGTCTACATCTAATTCATACTGTAACTGCTTCCTAAGAGGCAAAGGGACTGCTTCCTCTCTGACTGAGCTCTCTGTAAAGCTCTCCTTGTAAACAGCCCTTATCTTTCACTGCTCTTGAGCCTCCAACAGCCATCTGCCAGCAGTGCCCAATCTTCCATCTGCTCCCTTTCCAAAACACCAAGACGTTGGAACCAAAAAACAAAACAAAACCAAAAAACCCTAGACAAACGAATGACTATTTTTCTTGACACGAGAACTATAACGAAAATGTGTGTGTTTGTGTGTAATAAGAATAACAACTGTGTCAAGTGAGAAACAAATGTTAAGTTCCATTTCATACAGCCTGAATCTCATTTCCTGCATTCACCTCACTCCAAAAACCACAGCTCCAAAGCTCTGCAGTGTAAAACCTGTTCTGACATGGCTACTGGCTACTTTCCCCTAACATTAATATCCCAGACTTGCGACTGATACCCATCACATGCTACCCTGGCCTTCAGGGACTACAAAATTTACAGAGGAAGAGTTAGATGGATAAACAGATACATACATAGACAAATGCATGGGAAGAAATACAGGTATACACACATACATCCACACAAATGCATACATAAAATCCACTTGAGCCTTGCAATAACTTCTACATGGCAAGGGTTTTTAACATGTAGCTTCCAGAAATATTAACCTGGGGTCCAAAAACTTCCAAATGTCTCTTTCTGTGTGTATATGTATACATATATGTATGTGTATATAGACATGAGTATGTATGGTATATATTAGATGTGTGCATACACACACATATTACACAATATCATAGAGCTAGATAAATCACTTTTTCAATATAATTGTTTCCTTTGTAATGCTATCCAGTATTTAGCAAAGTTTCTGGCACATAATAGGCATTTAATACATGTTTATTGATTATTTTATATTATACATTTTAAAATACTCTGAGAAAGGGGGCACAGACCTCATCAAACTATCAAAGGGAGTCTATCAGATAAGTTTATCTCCATCTTTTCAGAGGAAGAGGTTAAGTGGTTGTCCACAATCAAAACTAGAAAGTATCAGAAGTAAGATCTTTTTTGTTTTTCTTTTTTTGCTGAGGCAATTGGGGTTAAATGACTTGCCTAGGGTCACACAGCTAGGACGTGTTAAAGTATCTGAGACCAAATTTGAACTCAGGTCCTCCTGACTTCAAGGCTGGTGCTCTATCCACTGTGCCACCTTAGTGCCCCTCAGAGGTAAGATCTTAACCCAGTTATCCCTGAGAACTAACCCAATAAGTCATCCACTATGCCCCCTCCCCCCCAGTTGTCTATGACAAGAAACTTAATTGTCCTGAAACTTAAGAAGGGGAAAATATAATTTATACTAAAGTACAAAAAGGAAAGCATAAGTTTGATTCTCAACTCTGGTCTCTTCTCAAAAGTAGTGTCTTTTGTTAAAGTATAATTCTTCTTTAAGGAAATGTGCTTTGGGGTTGTTTTCCAGTTCACTTTGATAAGAATGTATTTATCAATTAATGAAAACTCAGATTCTTCAGTTTGGCAGGTCCTTTAATCCCTCTCCTGAGGAACACAAAAGTTTCTCCGTATCATGTAAAAGTTAAGAGTCACTGGAGTTCTCCAATGCTGGCTGCCACCTCTGCCAAAGATCCTTACGGCTTGGCAGCTTTGGCCATTTGCTCATGACCCTGTCTGATTTTTGGCACATGGAAGTTTAGCTCAGAAAACATGCCAACTACTCCAGAGAAGAAAAGGCAAAGTCTCCCCTAGAACAGTTCGTTTTCTTTTCAAACAACACACAAAGGATTTTTGGAAATAAGAAGTGTGACCCCCCCCACCTTCCCTTTATTTTTAAGATGATCATAGCTGTGTTTACTGCAGTCATTCACACTGAAACAGATCGGAGTACATTTTGATTCAAGACTTCTTTAGTCATTAAAATGGATTCAGACCTGTGTTTCCCTCCAGTCCCATCACTGAGATATTGTGGTGGAAACATCAGGGCACATTCATAATGCATGCAAGAGAAATCAGCATAATCCTCAAGTTACAGGCAGGAATGTTAATTTAAGTAATGACTAGATGCTTTCTCCTTTCCCAAAGTATCAGTGCTGCCTTCAAACACATCTGGGTCACTTTCACTGCTTTGGGGATTCTTCACTTCTTCAAAGACTATATGAGGCACAGCATGTTCAGAGAGAAAAAAATTCCAAAGGAAGAACTCATCCCTGTATAACTGGTAAATACAAACAGCAAAAAACAATCAAGAAAAGAAAAGAAACAAACAAACAACAACAAAAAAAACCCACTCTTCTCCAAAGCTTATAAGTTTTGCTGAAATCATAGAGTAAAAGCCAAAAGAGAGAGAGAGAGAGAGAGAGAGAGAGAGAGAGTGTGTGTATGTGTGTGTGATGAAGGACAGGCAAAAATCTTGCTCACTTGGCTGGAAACAAAATTGATATTCTACACTAGCAAATGTGGAGAGCATCAAACATATCCCAATCTCATCCACAACAATTGGGATGTGCGGCACTGACAAATAAATGGAGGTAGAATTCAGCAGAAGATAAATGAGATTTTTAAAATCATGAAGCCTGAGTATACCACACCCACCCCTTGATGCTCCAAAGATCAAATGAAATATTTGTAAAGCACTTAGCAAAATGCCTAGCACATAGTAACCACTTATTTCCTACTAGGAAATAGCTGGCACTTATTTCCATAGCAGGCTTATTTCCTCTCCCCCATTTCCCACTTCAATGAACATTCTAGAAAAAAGTTCTCAAAGTATTTTGGAAACTCAAATATTGGAAAAAATGTAGGCATGCATTCTCCTAAAAAATTACCCATAGATTCTAAGTTCCAGGAGCAGTAAGATGGAGGACTAGACATTTTCTCTAATTCTCATGACTATTCAGATCACTTCAAAAGAGAAATTATATGCCCCCCCCCCAATAACTTGAGCTATCTCTGTGGGATATCCAGAATTCAAAGGGAAGTTTAAAAAGAAAAAAACCATAAACTGATGCTCACGGACTTTGAGCTCTTAACAATCTTCATCCACTTCCTATACTAGGACAGAGGCTGTACTGGCAGGCTCAAAGACCTGACAGGCTTGCAACAAAACCCACCTTCACACCGCATTCCCTTTCCTTCTTTTCAGGGCCACTCCAGAAGTCCTGGTATGCAATGCAGTGAACAGTTGCAGCCCTGCAGGAGCAAATGCTGAGGGCTGCAACCCCATAGCATCAGTGCTCCAGAGCTCTGAACTGATGGGGCTAGGTCATCACTAAGAACTATGGCAGGAGGCAGGGAGGAAGAGAGGGAAGAAGGAAGGAGGGAAGGAGGGAAGGAGGGAAGGAGGGAAGGA
>JAJPUD010003254.1:0-14003 GCA_023553655.1 Myrmecobius fasciatus | reverse complement strand
GGGAGCGAGGGAAGAGATAGGAAGAAAGAAGGGAGGAAAGAGAGAGACAGAGAGGGGGGGAGATAGAGAGACAGAGACAGAGAGAAGACAGACAGGCAGACAGACAAAGGCAGAAAGAGAGGGAAATAGAGAAAGAGACAGAGAAGCAGAGAGAAGACAAACTGAGGGCAGACACGGGTGAGAGGGTGATGGGAAGGAGAGACTGCACATCACTAAACCTGAGGGAGTAGTCAGAGGCAGAGAGTGAGAGAAATCTTTTTTTTGGAAAGTAGTACAAAAATAAAAATTTTCAAACTGATGAATAGGACTAATTGAAGAGAAGAAGAAAGGGGAAAATATACCTCACTGAAAGGGAAGAAACACCGAAAAGAATTATACTAGATAAAAACAGGAATTAAAAAAAGAATTCACAAGCCAGACTTCAAAGGGTAAGAGGTAACAAATAAGAAGAAGGGATCAAGGGTGAGGGAAAGAGAATTGGGGGAACAGTGACACCTTAAAAACGACAAAGATAAAATAAGGGAAAAAACATAATACTGTATTTATAGTGGGGAGGGGAGAGAAATCAACTTGAAACATGTTTAAAAAACAAAGACAAACAAAATAAAACAGAGGGGATAGAAAAAAAAATTTACTATGCATCAAAAAAGGAGTTTGATTCTACTGTGATTCTACTATATGACAAGGTAAAAACAAACATTCATAAAATGAAAAGAGATAAACAAGGAAATTATATTATGCTGAAAGGAACCACAGACAACAAATGAATACCAGTAATAAGCTTATATTATCCAAATGCCTTAGTGTCCGAAATTCATAAAGGAAAGAAACATCTGAGCTTCAAGAAGGCATAGGCAATAACAGTGACAAGATACTTTAATACCTTTCTCTCAAATCTTGGAAAAATTCAACAGAAATATAAAAAGGGAAACTATAGGATTAAACTAGCTGCTGGAAAAACTAGAGTTAACAGATTTTAAATGGGATATTGTCTGAATAGAGTTCTACTGGAACTTTTACAAAAACTAACTACGTACTAAGATAGAGATATTATAAATAAATGTAAAAAGACAGGAATAAGAAATGTATCCTTTTCAGACCATAATGTAATAAAAATTGTTTGTTCACAAATAAAAGCTGTAGCCCTATAGAAAATTAACAATGAAATCCTAAATAATGAGTGAGTCTAAAATCACAGAATGATTAATAACATATAAAAGAAAACAATAACAATGAAACAACATAATAAAAGTTCTGGGACACAAAGCAGTCCTCAACTGAAAAATTACATCTTTATAAACATATTAATAAAATAGAAAAGTGAAGATTAATGATCTGAAGATGCTTTTTAAAAATTAGAAATGCAACAAATGAATCTAAAATAAGCACAAAGAAGAAATATTAACAATTTGAGGGGAAATAAACTGATAACAAAAAATTCCAATAGAAAAATTTTTAAACTAAAATCTGGTTCTTTGAAAAGATTAATAAAATTGACAAACCTTTAGCTAATCTGATTAAGGAGAAAAGAAGAGAAAAATAAAATGAATAAAATAACAAGTGATCAAGGCAAAATCATAATACTAGAAGGAATACAAAGAATAATAAGAATATACACATTATACAGTTTTATGCTAACATAACTGAGAACTCAAAAGAAATAAAATAGTTTTAAAAATATGAAATAGCCAAACTATCAGTAAACCGAATAAACATCTTAAATTACCCAATCTCAATAAAGGAAATAGAGCCAGCTATATGAAAACTATCAAAGAAAACAATTTTTGGTCTTGATGGAATTTACAAGAAAATTTCAAAAGAACAAATAGTACATTCACCTCATAAATTATTCTAAAAAATTAAGAAACCAAGCATCATATCAAAATCCTTTTATGAGACAAATATGGTCCTAATACCTAAACCAGGGAAAGATAAAATATATAGAGAAAACCATAGTCCAATATCATTAATGAATATTAATTCAAAAATTTTAAGTGAAATCTTACCAAACACACTCTAGACATCTGTACAAGAAACCATTCATTATGACCATGTAGAATTTGTACTAAGATGCAAAAAGGGTTTCAGCATTAGAAAAACAATCAATAATTATGTTAAAAATTAAAGCATGATATTCAAAAAAATGACATGACAGTCAATAGATTTAGAAAGTCTTTGACAAAGTACAAGAATCTTTCATGCTTTTTAGCATTTAAAAAAAAATTTCTGCCAGAGTGCTTTCCAGTTTTTTTCAGCAATTTTTTAAGTTTTTTCCTAAGCAACTTATGCTTTCTATTTTTTCAAATCCTGGGTTACTGAGTTCTATTGCCTAAATACGGTATAAAAGGGACTTTTTTTAATTTACAAAAGGCATCTATCAAAAAGCTAAAGCAAGTATCATATGCCAGAAGGGTACACTAGAACCTTTCCAATAAATATAGGCTTGAAGCAAGGATGCTCAATCTCCCCACTATTATTTGATATAATTCTGGAAATGGTAGCAACAACAATAAGATAAAAGAAAGAAATTAAAGAAACAAAAAGAAATAAAAAAACTAGATTTAAGTAACTATTCACTGATAATATATTATGGTTTAATTGGAAAGTTCTTGGAAATTAAATAATGTGGCTGTTCCTCCGGAAGATTCTGTTAAACTCATTTGGGGAGCATAAGTTTGGACATGAGAATCCTAGATGTTACCAAGTGTCCAATGTATTAATTTCATTTAACTGATGAGGAAATCAAAGTTCAGGGAAGTTAAACCACTTGCCTGCAAAGTCCATTTCTTGGAACTTTAATCCTTCTACAAAATGTGGTAAGTGTAAGATACAAAAACAAATATGAAATAGTAGCTAACCTCAAGAAGCTTATATTCTACTGTGATTTTTGAAAGCAGAGAAAGATATAGTAGAAAAAGCAAAGGATTAGAGGTCAAGACCCTTGACCTGCTTATTCTTTAATGTGTGATTATGGCAAGTCATTTGATCCCCCTAGGCCTCAGATTACCCATTTGGAAAATAATAATAATATAATGCTCACTCAACTAACTCACAAGATTGTGAAAATGATCAAATGAAAAAGATTTACAGAAAAGTGCTTTGGAAAGTCAAATATCTGGGACTATTAAGTACTTGGCACATAGCATGCATTGAATAAATACGAGTAAGATTTGATGACAGATACTCTTTTTGGGGAAATCTACATCTCTGGGGCTCATTGCAAGAACTATACAAAATTAATCGACAAATATATTAAGGCCAGGGACCAATTATCTGTCCAAATGCACTTTACTGTCCTATTCACAATCTGGCTGGTATGACCATGGCTAAGAAAATTTTCATTCTAGGTTTAACCAAGCAAAGTTACAGTCAATCTGGGTTCCCCTCTCCAGAGCTTAAATTGTCAGAATGTCATGCTGGGACAGACACACAGTTCATTCAGTCCTCATACCTTCTTGCTGACAAGTGATACCAATTGATATTTTGTGAGATGGAAGACCCTCATGTCAACCTCAAATAACCCTTTGTTAATGGGTAATGGAGCTATCATGTATGAATTTATCTATTTCTTTACTCTGGTCTGATAAGTTCCTGAGAAGAAAAATCTCTGATTTTCCTAAAGCTATCACTTTTTATCAAGGGATGCCTCATCTCACTTATTTCTTTTTTTTTTTTTATTAAAAGCTTGTTATTTACAAAACATATGAGTGATTTTTCTACATTGACCTTTGCAAAACTTTTTTGTTGTTGTTGTTCCAAGCTTTTCCCCCACCCCCCACCTCTAGATGACAGGTAATATGTTAAATTATATGACAAATCCAATATATGTATACATATCTATACAGTTATCTTACTGCACAAGAAACATCAGATCTAGAAAGAGAGAAAAAAAAAAAAACAACAACCTAAGAAGGAAAACAAAATGCAAGGAAATATTCACAGAAAGTGTTAAAATGCTGTGTTGTGGTTCACACTCAGTTCCCTCAGGCCTCTCTCTGGATGTATATGACTACCTTCATCGCTGAACAATAGGAACTGGTTTGAATCACATCATTGCTGAAGAGAACCATGTCCATCAGAATTGATCATCGTATAGTCTTGTTGTTGTGTATAATGATCTCCTGGTTCTGCTGATTTCACTCAGCATCAGTTCATGCAAGTCTCTCCAGGCCTCTCTGAAATCGTCCTGCTGGTCGTTTCTTACAGAACAATAATATTCCATAACATTCATATACCATAATTTATTCAGCCACTCTCCAATTGATGGGCATCCCTTCAGTTTCCAGTTTCTAGCCACTACAAAAAGGGTTGCCACAAACATTTTTGCACATGTGGGTCACTTTCCCTCCTTTAAAATCTCTTTGGGATATAAGCCCAGTAGAAACACTGCTGGGTCAAAGAATATGCAGAGTTTGATAACTTTTGAGCATAGTTCCAGATTGCTCTCCAGAATGGTTGTATCCGTTCACAGTTCTAGCAACAATGTATCAGTGTTCCAGTTCTCCCACATCCCCTCCAACACTGGTCATTATCTTTTCCTGTCATCTTAGCCAATCTGACAGGTATGTAGTGGTATCTTAGAGTTGTCTTAATTTGCATTTCTCTGATCAATTCATCTCACTTATTTCATGGTCTTAAAGACAATGATCCCTTCTTCCTCCATCTTCACATTATGTGAACATTGAGACCTATATTTTTATGTTTTAAAAAATATTTATATAGGCATTTACTTACTTTTGCAATAATTTTAGCTTCTCATCCATGAACCTTCTCTATCGTCAATTATGTCTTCTTTGAAATAGAACGCCCAAAATTCTAATTCTTACTGTAGGTTTTTCTAATCCTATCCTGTTTCAATGCCTTACTCTTTCTATGAATTGTTGTAACTGCTGGAAGGAAATATTAATAAACACTGAAATAAAGGCAGAATCATGAACAGTAAAGACTGCAAGAACAGATAGTCAAGGAGACCAAACAGTTAAGAGATTAAAAACAAATAAACAAAAACAATAAAATACTAAAAAATTCAAAAACACTGAGATAAAGACATCCTAAAAAATGCCAGAACAATTCAGCATAAGATATAAAACATGATTTAAAAGTTTCCCCATGTGAAAAAATTTTTTGCTGGCTAGAATCTTAGCCATCCCACAATCTGGCTTGCCTGATGTTGTTAGATTTTCTACAGTACCCTGGTCAGCCACAATGGCCAGATAGAAAATAGGCATCAGATCCTATTTGGGCAGAAAACTAGATTCTTGCCATATATATCACCTTTCACCCAGGCATTCCATATTATTTTACCCAATAAGTAGTCCCTGGGCAGGAACCAAAACTCAGTAAGAAAGTAAGTTAAACAAGCGAATTTAATGGAACATCTGAAAATAGAAGCCAGAAATCCCAAGTTCTCAAAACTTCAGAATAAATTCCTACTAACACATTCTTATGTATGCATGCTAATGGAGAAAGACCTGCATATTTGGCATAAAATAAATAAATAGATCTGCCTTTGCAAAACTTTCAAACAAGAGTAATTTAATTGGTTTTTTTCCAGTCTGTTGAAAAAAGTTCAACTTTGCCAAAATGCCTTAAAGATAAATCTATCAATATTTTTATAGTGACTTGCAAAGAGCTGTGTAAACCTAAATATTTTTCAATCAACAAGCAAAAGTTTTCTACTCTATTAAGAAAAATTTGAAATCCTTATCTGCTAGTCCATAGCATAGCTTATTTATCAGGGACTGTTTTGTGCAAGCCACATATTTAAAAATGTTTCTAAATTTAGAGCCCTTTCCCCAAGCTGAAATCACATACCTTTTGCTCATAAAATCATTTAAGACTCCTAAGGTAAAATTCATTAGGCATACACTATAAATTTAGACAAATGAAACAATACGTACTCATGATAACTTTTTTATATCTTAAGAAATTTTAAAATTCTGATTTTTAATCATGTATAATAACAAAGTAACATGAGTACAATCTCCAAGTAACTTATTAAAAAACACAATTACATCAGAAGTTATTCACAATCATAATCTAAAAGAAGTTATCTGCCATATTCCTTTGAAAAGGAAATCACTCTAGGAAGGAACTGACAAACTGCAAAAAAGGAAAAATGACCTAAAAAGAGAGACTTTTGAAGAATAAGGTACGATTTTATCTATCTCTAATGAATGACTAAGTAAGATTAATGTCTAAAGAAGTTAATAAGGCTTTTAAAATTTTTCTTCCTTTTAAAAGTCTATGATTCTAAATTATAGGTTTGCTCATATCTGGACTACTGCTTACCTTTAAGAGTTCCATAATTTAATTAGCCACTTATACATCAGAGTATACAAAGAGCAAACCATTAGGATGATGAGGGAACTCAAGTATGTCAGGAGGGCCTTGCTTCAAGGAAAATGTAATCTTGTACCTCAAAAAGATCAAAGACAGAAAAATTCCATTCCCTTTCCCCTCCAAAACTACCCTTCTTCTAGTTTCCCTTTTTACTGTCAAGAGTACTCTATCCAATCACCCAGGTTCACAACTTTGTGGTTACCTGAACTCTCTCCTGCTTATAACCAATGTCCAGGCAGCTGCCGAATCCTTTCATTTCTAACTCTATTACGTCTTTCCCGTGTCCCTTCCTCCCTACTGACACAGCTAACCCTGGTTTGGGCCCTTATCATCTTGTCTGGATTACTGCCACAGATTTCTCTCCAGCCTACCTACCTCAAGTACCTTCCAATTCCAAACCGCCATCCACACAGCTATCCTACCGATCCCTCCAAAGTACAGGCCTGCTCATAGTGCCCACCTGTTCAATAAACTCCAGGGGCTCGCTATGGCCTCCTCCAACTACAAAACTCCTCTCTTGGGCCTTTCAGGCTTTTCACAAACCTGTCTACTCTTCCAATATTCTTATCTTAATCCTCTTCATATTCTCTGTGACCCAGTAACAATGGTCTCCTTGCTGTCTCCTGAATGCAACACTTCACCAGGCTATTCCCTGGGCCTGGAATTCTTTTTCTCTTCATTCCTGCCTCCCTTCAAGTCCCAACTATAATCTCATCTTCCCTAAGAAACCTTTTTAAGGGCAGTTTTTTGCTTTTACTCAATTGTTTGAATGTTATCTCCCTCAACACACTGAGCTTCTTGACAACAGGATCTGTTTTTTGCTTTTCTTCTTACATACAACAAATAGTAGGTGCTTAATAAATTCTTGCTGGCTTGATTTGTTTAATATTTTTAGATTTTTCCAAACAGGTTCCTTCCTACTTTCCTTGTCAATTTATACTTTACTGTATTCCTCTCACTCTATATTTCTACAGCCAAGTAACAGATTCTGTTTATATTATAACTAGCTTAAGATTTAAGACATTCATGCAATTATAATACCAATAATAATAGAATTCATATAGTTTACAAAGAGCTTTGTAAATATTGTCTATTTTATTCTTACAACAATCTCAGGAAGTAGATGCTTTTCTTAACTCCATTTTATAGATAGAGAAACTAAGATAGCCACAGAGGAGATAATTTGCCTAAGCTTGCACAGCTAGTTAGAGTTGAAGGTTAGATTTGAATTTAGGTCTTCCTGACTCCAAGTCTAGGTTTCTATCCACTAAGGCTCCAGGTGATGAATATTTTCTGGTTTTGTTTCTACCACAACTACTCACGAAAATTATGTATTAAATCATAAAGGTATTATGGCTTGCATCGGTAACTCAAACTAAAGCAATCTCAGGTTCTTGAAGCATAATATGTACTTTATATGCACTGTTTATGCACCAGTATTAATGCTTAAATGACAAAGAGGTAAGGTAAAGACACAAATTCAGAGGACAGCAATAAGGACTAGTACGGTCAGGAGAAACTGCAGGCAATTAAGTAGGACCTAAATTGCACCTTGAACAATGGGTAGGATATAGAAACAAAAAAGGAATTAGAAAAGAGTTCTTTCTGGCAAGGAGAAGAGTTGGTAATGGTACTAGAGGAAAGTGAGAAATAGAAACATATATAGAACAGTTGCTCTTATTTCACATGCAAACAAGGTTATGCTTAAACTGAGTTCCTTTCCTTTCCTTTCCTTTCTCCTTTCCTTTCCTTTTTGGAATTGAGGTTAAGTGACTTGCCTAGGGTCACACAACTAGGGAATGTTAAATGTCTGAGACCAAATTTGAACTCAGGTCCTTCTGACTTCAGGGCTGGTGCTCTATCCACTGCACCATCTAGCTACCCCAAGCAGGCTGGTTTTCAAAGAGGTAGAGGAATTAAAGATCAAATTGCCAACTTTTTACTGGATTATGGAGAAAGCAAGGGAGTTCAGAAAAACATTACTTCTGCATCGACTACACTAAAGCCTTTGACTGTATGGATCACAACAAAATGTGGCAAATCCTCAAATACAAAGGAGTACTAGATGATCACCTTATTTATCTCCTGAGGAACTATGCAAATCAAGAAGCAACAATTAAAAATGAACAAGGGGGCGCAGAGCCAAGATGGCAGAGTGAAGACACAACTCTCTGTTTCCTCCTCTGACCTTCTCTCAAATTAAGCCTCTGGACTGATTTTTAAGTCAAAGAACCCACAAATATTTGGACTACAAAACATTCCTTGCAGAAGGTACCTTGGAAAAGCTCTAGAGCAGATCTGTTTAAGTTGGGCAGGGGGTCGAGCAGTTTGCCAGGTGCAACTCCAGGAGACAGGGCAGGAAGCCGGTCGGGACTCATCGTGGCAGATTCTAAACACCTGGGGAGTCTATCTGAGGCTCTTGGGACACTCAGCCCTGATTGCAGCCAGGTGCTCTAGCAGATCTGCCTTTTGTAAAAAGCAGTTTGTAACTCATTGCAAACGCTGGTCCCAGTCCAGAGGGCCCAACACCAGAAGTTAATTATTGGAACTGCCCCAGGGCAAACTACCACAGCCTCTTCTCTGCTTTAAACAAACCCCAAGCTTTTTGAAAAATGAGTAAGAAACAGAAGAGAGCTCTCACCATAGACAGCATTTATGGAAAGAAGGGCAGACCCCAGATCCTGAGGTTCCTATAGGCAAAGCAACTCCAGAGGAAGCCACCAAGGGAGACATGACCTGGTTCCCCTTTCACAAGGCCTTCCTGGAAGACTGCATAAAGAATCTCAAAAGAGAGATAGAAGATAAATGGGGAAATGAATTGAGATCAGTGCAAGAAGGATATAATGCCCTCCAAAAGAGATATGATAAAGACACCAATTTACTGAAAAACAAAATTGGTGAAATGGAAAAAGTATGCAATGAACAAATTGGCCAGTTATAAAAGGAGCTAAAAAAGGTAAGTGAAGAAAATGGTACATTAAAAATTAGAATGGAACAAATGGAAGTGAATGACTCAATAAGACTTCAAGAATCAGTCAAACAAAAACAAAAAAATGAAAAATAGAAGAAAATATGAAATATGTCCTAGGAAAAACAACTGACTTGGAAAATAGATCTAGGAGAGACAATCTAAGGATTATTGGACTCCCTGAAAGCCAGGATGAAAAAAAGAACCTAGACACTATCTTCCAGGAAATCTTGAAAGAACACTGCCCTGATGTTTTAGAATCAGAAGGTAAAATCAACCATCGAAAGAACACACCAATCACCTCCTGAAAGACACCCCAAAATTAAATCCCCAAAGAATATCATGGCTAAATTTCAGGACTATTGCACCAAGGAAAAGATATTGCTAGCAGCTAGAAAGAAACAATTCAAATACCAAGGAAATATAATTAGTATCACACAGGATCTGTCAGCTTCCACATCAAAGGATCCCAGGGCCTGGAACCAGATATTCTGAGAGGCAAAGGAACTTGGATTACAGCCAAGAAAAACCTGTCCAGGTACAATGAGCATTATCTTCGAGGGAAGAAGATGGTCATTCAATGATACAGGTGAATTTCACCTATTTCTAATGAAAAGACTAGATCTGACCAAAAAAATTTGACCTCCAAACACAGAACTCAAAAGAAGCATAAAAAGGTAAAAAGGAAAGAACTCTTGAGAACTATATTTCTACTATGGGGATACTTAAAGAATGGGGGTATAATTTGATATTACCTTGATAATAAGAAAAAAAAAACTAGAGGTGGAAAGGCTATCATACTGGGAAAAAGAGGGAAAAGGTGGTAAAATAAGGTTAAAAAAAGGAGGTAAAAAAAGGTAAAATCTCATGAAGAGGCAAAGAAAACCTAATAAAGTTGAGGGAAAGAAGGAAGGGAGATGAGCATTGTGTAAACCTTACTCTCATCAGATTGGGCTCTAAAAGAGTATATCAGGATTTCTGGGGGGTGGAGTAAAAACGTGACTCTCTGCGTCCTCCTCCGATCTTCTTTCAAACCAACAATAAAATAAGCCTCTGAACTGATCTTCAAGTCAAGGAATCCAGAAATATTTGGACACTGCTTTCTGAAGAACTTCATATCAGGTTTGTTAAACTCGGACAGAGGGATAAGCAGTGGACTTGGGTATGGGCCAGAAGTGAGGGTGGGACTCAGCTCATTGTGGCAAAAATTCCAAACTCCAAACACCTGGAGTTTATCTGAGGGTCTCCAGACACTCTGCCCTGATTGGGGGCAGGTGTTCTGGCAGATTTGCCTTGTTTAAGGAATAATTCGGACTTAGTCCTAGCCCCCACCAGCCCAGCACCTTAAGTTAATTCGACCAATTGCCCCAGGGCAAAGAACTTCAGCTGCCGTATTTTCCAAGCCTTAGAGACATCCACACTATCTAAAAAAAAAAAAAATTAAGAAGCAAAAGAGAGCTCTCACCATAGACAGCTTTTATCAAGAGAAAGAAGGGATGACCCCAGATCCTGAGGTTCCTTTAGACAAAACTCCAAAGGAAGTTATTAAGGACCATCACTGGTCCCCTTTTCAAAAGGCCTTTCAGGAAGATTGCATAAAGAAACTCATAAGAGGGGTGGAGGATAAATGGGAAAATAAATTGAAATCAGTGCAAGAAGGATATGATGCCCTGCAAAAGAGATAAGAAAAGGACACCAATTTATTGAAAAATAAAATTAGTGAAGAGGAAAAAGAGTGCAATGAACAAAAAAATTCAATTGGCCAGTTACAAAAGGAGCTTAAAAAGGTAACTGAAGAAAACACTTTAAAAATAAGAATTGAACAAATGGAAGTGAATGACTCAATAAGACTTCAAGAATCAGTCAAACAAAAACAAAAAAATGAAAAAAGAAAATATGAAATATCTCCTAGGAAAAACAACTGACTTGGAAAATAGATGTAGGAGAGACAATCTAAGGATTATTGGATTTCCTGAAAGCCATGATGAAAAAAAGAATCTAAACACTATCTTCCAGGAAATCCTGAAAGAAAACTGCCCTGAGGTTGTAGAATCAGAAGGCAAAATCACCATTGAAAGAATTCACCGATCACCTCCTGAAAGAGATCCCAAAATTAAAACCCCAAGGAATATCGTGGCTAAATTTCAGGACTATCACACCAAGGAAAAGATTCTGCTAGCAGCTAGAAAGAAACAATTCAAATACTGAGGATCAATAATTAGAATCACACACGATCTGTCAGCCTCCACATTGAAGGATAGAAGAGCCTGGAACCAGATATTCCGAAGGGCAAAGGAACTTGGATCACAGCCAAGAATAACCTATCCAGCTAGAATGAGCTTTATCCTCCAGGGAAGAAGATGGTCATTCAGTGATATAGGTGAATTTCACCTATTTCTAATGAAAAGACCAGATCTGAACAAAAAATTCAACCTCCAAACACAGAACTCAAGAGAAGCATAAAAAGGTAAAAAGGAAAGGACTCTTGAGAACTTTATTTCTACTATGGGGATACTTAAAGTTTGGAGGTATAATTAACTAGAGATTACTTTGATAATATGAAAAAGAAAACTAGAGGGGGAAGGTTATCATACTGGGGAAAAGAGGGAAAAAGTGGTAAAAATAAGATCTAAAAAAAAAAGGAGGTAAAAACAAGGTAAAATCTCTTGAAGAGGCAAAGAAAACCTAATATAATTGAGAGAAAGAGGGGAGGGAGATGAGCATTGTGTAAATCTTACTCTCATTAGCTTGGGTTCTAAAAGTGTATATCACACACTTGATTCCACATAGAAACTTGTCTGTTGCTAGAGGGAAGTGGGAGGGAAAGGAGGAAAAAGAAAGGGATAAACTATTAGAAGGGAAAATAGAAGAATCAGGGGAAAGGAGTTAAAAAAGGGGGAGGGGATCTAAAGGGTGGTGGATTGTTTGGGAGAGGGGGTCATCAAAAGCAAAGTACTGAGGAGGGGGAAGGGAGAAAGGGGAAAGGAAAGGGGAAAACATAACTTGGGTAAATAAGATGGCAGGAAATACAGAATTAGTTATTCTAACTGTGAATGTGAATGAGATGAACTCTCCCATAAAGCAGAAGCAGATAGCAGACTGGATTAAAAATCAGAATCCCACAATATGTTGTCTACAAGAAACACATCTAAAACATAGTGACACATATAGGATGAAGGTAAAAGGCTGGAGCAGAACATATTATGCTTCAGGTGAACAAAAAAAAGCAGGGGTAGCAATCCTTATCTCAGATCAAGTAAAAGCCAAGATAGATCTAATCAAAAGAGATAAGGAAGGAAACTATATTTTATTAAAGGGTACCATAGATAATGTAGCAATATCAATACTAAGTATATATGCACCAAGTGCAATAGCATCCAAATTCCTAGGGGAGAAATTAAGAGAGATGCAAGAAGAAATAGACAGCCAAACGATACTAGTGGGGGATCTCAACCTTGCTCTCTCAGAATTAGATAAATCAAACCACAAAATAAACAAGAAAGAAACTAGGGAGATAAACCAATTGTTAGAAAAGATAAGTATGATAGATCTATGGAGAAAGTTGAATGGAGACAGTAGGGAGTTTACTTTTTTCTCAGCAGTCCGTTGGAACCTATACAAAAATTGACCATGTGTTAGGACATAAAAACCTCAAAATGAAATGCAAAAAGGCAGAAATAGTAAATGCATCTTTTTCAGATCATGATGCAATAAAAATCACATGCAATATAAGGCCAGGAGAAAATAAACCAAAAGTTAATTGGAAATTAAATAATCTAATCCTGAAGAATGAATTGGTGAAAGAGCAAACCATAGACACAATCAATAATTTTCATCCAGGAGAATGACAATAAGAAGACAACATACCAAAATTTGTGGGATACGGCCAAAGCGGTTATAAGGGGCAATTTTATATCTCTAGATGCTTACATAAAATAGAGAAAGAAAAGATCAACGAATTGGGCTTATTATTATAAAAAAAAAAAAAAAAAACTAGAAAAAGGACAAATTAAAAACCCTCAATTAAATACCAAATTGGAAATTCTAAAAGTAAAAGGAGAAATTAATAAAATTGAAAATAAGAAAACTATTGAATTAATAAATAAAACTAAGATCTGGTTCTACAAAAAAAAACCCAACAAAATAGATAAGCCTTTAGTTAATTTGATAAGAAAAAGGAAAGAGGAAAATCAAATTGTTAGTCTCAAGAATGATAAGGGAGAACTTTCCTCCAATGAAGAGGAAATTAGAGCAATAATTAAGAGTTACTTTACCCAACTTTATGCCAGTAAGTTTGATAATCTAAATGAAATGGAGGAATATCTACAAAAATATAGATTGCCCAGGTTAACAGAAGAGGATATAAATGATTTAAATAGCCCCATATTAGAAAAAAGAAATAGAACAAGCTATTAACCAACTCCCTAAGAAAAAATCTCCAGGGCCAGATGGATTTACATGTGAATTCTACCTAACATTCAAAGAACAATTAATTCCAATACTATACAAACTATTTGAGAAAATAGGGACAGAAGGTATAATGCCAAATTCCTTCTATGAAACCGATATGGTGCTGATAGCTAAACCAGGTAGGGTGAAAACAGAGAAAGAAAACTATAGACCAATTTCCCTAATGAATATTGATACAAAAATTTTAAATAAGATATTAGCAATGAGATTACAGAAAGTCATC
>JAJPUD010003253.1:242495-260979 GCA_023553655.1 Myrmecobius fasciatus | reverse complement strand
AGAGAGTGAAATCTGAGAATATGAGTACACAGGTCAGTTCTGTAACTTACCACTGTGTAACCTTAAATAAATCACTTACACTTCTAAGCCTCAGTTTTCTCAACTATCAAATCACACATTCTATGGCTAAATTAGCTCAAAGGTTCCTTCTAGTTCTAAATTTCTGAATGATTTTGAACTGAAAAGGACCATAGCAATCACCTGGACTTTTCCATTCTGAAATGAGTATGAAGTATCACATCCCTTTTCCTTTTTAAAAAAGGGTCAAATTCTTTATTGACACAAAATCATAAGTATGGCATTCTTATACCCAGGCAAGTCACAACCTCTTTTTGTCTCAGTTTCCTTATCTGTAAAATGGAACTTACTTCCCAGGGTTGTGAGGATCAAATGACATAATAATTGCAAAGTACCTATCATGTAATAAATGCTATATAAATATTAGCTATCCAATTTGGTGTTTGATAAACCCAAAGACCCCAGATTTGGGGGTAAGTAATCACCATTGGACAAAAACTGCTGGGAAAGTTGGAAAGTCGTGTGGAAGAAATTAGGGCTTGACCCACACCTAACACTACATACCAAGATAAGATCTAAATGGATTCATGATTTGGATATAAAGAGTGATATTATAAACAAATTAGAGGAACATAGGATAGTTTACCTCTCAGACCTGTGTAGATGGAATAAATTTATGTCCAAAGAAGATCTGGAACTCTTAATAGGACACCAGATAGATAATTTTGACAATATTAAGTTAAAAAAATTTTGTACTAACAAAACTAATGCAGACAAGATTAGGAGGGAAGCAACAAATTGGGAAATTATCTTTGCATTTAAGGGTTCTGATAAAGGCCTCATTTCTAAAATATATAGAGAATTGTCTCATATTTATAAGAATTCAAGCCATTCTCTAATCAATAAATGGTCAAAGGATATGAACAGACAATTTTCAGATGATGAAATTAAAACTATTTCTAGTCATATAAAAAGGTGCTCCAAATCACTATTGATCAGAGAAATGCAAATTAAGACAACTCTGAGGTACCACTACACACCTGTCAGATTGGCTAAAATGACAGGAAAGGATAATGACGAATGTTGGAGGGGATATGGGAAAACTGGGACACTGAAACATTGTTGGTGGAACTGTGAACAGATCCAACTATTCTGGAGAGCAATTTGGAACTATGCTCAAAAAGTGATCAAACTGTGCATATCCTTTGACCCGGCAATGTTTCTTTTGGGCTTATATCCCAAAGAGATCTTAAAGGAAGGAAAGGGCCCCATATGTGCAAAAATGTTTGTGGCAGCCCTTTTTGTAGTGGCTAGAAACTGGAAACTGAATGGATGCCCATCGATTAGAGAATAGCTGAATAAATTATGGTATATGAATGTTATGGAATATTATTTTTCTATAAGAAACAACCAGCAGGATGATTTCAGAGAGGCCTGGAGAGACTTGCATGAGCTGATGCTGAGTGAAATGAACAGAGCCAGGAGATCATTATGCATGGCAACAACAATACTATATGATGATCAATTCTGATGGATGTGGCTCTCTTTAACAATGAAATGTTTCAAACCAGTTCCAATTGTTCAGTGAAGAAAGCCATATACATCCAGAGAGAGGGATATGAAATGTGGACCACAACATAACATTTTTCATGCTCTCTATTGATGTTTGCTTGCATTGTGTTTCCTTTCTCAGATTTTTTTTTCCTATAGATACGATTTTCTTGCACAAAAATGATGTGTGGAAATATGTATACATATACATATATTCAATTTGTCAAATATTTTAATATAATTAACATGTGGTGGATTTCCTGCCATCTAGGGGAGGGGTGGGGGACTAAGGAGGGGGGGGAATTTGTAACAGAAAGCTTTGTAAGGGTCAATGTTAAAGAATTGCCCATATGTCTTGCAAATAAAAAGCTTTAATAAAGAAAATAAATAAATGTTAGCTATCATCCTCATTGTATGAATTAACATATGTAAAGCACTTTGTAATACTAATTCCCTACATAAATGCTACAAATCATTTTATCATTATTACTCCTACTCCTATTACCACTATCATTGCCAATACCATCACTACTACTGCCATGCTACTACTAAAACTACTACTGTAACTACTACTACTACTACTACAAGTACTACTAGTACTACAACTACTACTACTACAACTACTACTACTACAACTACTACTACTACAACTACTACTACTACAACTACTACTACTACAACTACTACTACTACTACTAGTACTACTACTACTACTACTACTACTACAACTACTACAACTACTACAACTACAACAACTACAACTACTACTACTACTACAACTACAACTACTACAACTACTACTACTACAACTACTACTACAAATACTACTACAACTACTACAACTACTACTACAAATACTACTACAACTACTACAACTACAACAACTACTACAACTGCTACTACAACTACTACTACAATAACTACTACAACTACAACTACTACAACTACAACTACTACAACTACAACTACTACAACTACAACTACTACAACTACAACTACTACAACTACTACTACTACTACTACTACTACTACTACTACTACTACTACAACTACTACTACTACTACAACTATTAATATGACTGCTACGACTGCTACTACTACTGCTACTACTACGCTACAACTACTACTGCTACAACTACTACTGCTACTACTACTACTACTACTACTACTACTACTACTACTACTACTACTACCACCACCACCACCACCATCACAACTTCTAATAAGAAGACTTAGAGAAGTCAAGTTGCTCTCCATGGTAGAATAGCACTCATCATTCATCCTTCCTTTTTTGAAGAAGACCAATGGCATTACAGAGTGATGACTTGAATTTGCACCTGAATTTGATTTGAGAGAGACTGAATTGCATAGTCTTCAGTCTCACTTTCTCTTCCAGAATCACTGAAGTCCAGTGGCAATATAAAAGTCATGAAGACTAGCAGTGACTTGGGGGTGCAGTGGATGACTTTAGTGTCTTCTATGTCTGATCAAGCTTCACAGCTCTTGCTTCAGCCACCTTTATGACCACTGGAATAAATTGTTCTCATTCACCCATTCCATTGGAGGAAGTCTTCACATGCTTGGAACAGATATCACTCTAACTCACCAATGGGTTTGAGGCCTGTAGGCGTCACTCAACCTGATTTAGCCTGTCTGCTAAGATAATTTTACTGGGATGTGACCCCTGTGCATGCTGCATCTTCTTGGAGCCACAGGTAAGAGTTGGGTGGCAGCCCTGAAAATGGCTCAGAAATCCCTCATATAAGAGATACTAATCTTCCCTGAACCTAGACAACAAGTCCACTGATTTTTAGTGTGGTTCTCCCTAATTTTAGTTCATCCACATAGACCAAATAGAGATAAGAACAGTACCTCTCTCTCAAGGTTATTGTGAGAATCAAAGGGCACAACATTGGCAAAATGTTTTGTTGGTCTTAAAGGACTATATTAACATTAGCTATTATGATTTTGGGATCAAACGTGTGACTTCCTTCCTAAAAGGAACTCCAGATAAGAAAATTCCCCCCTACAATGTAGATTAGTACCTACTCTGCAACTTACAGTCTTGGAGAATTGTCTGGGGCACTGAGAGATGGGATGGATATTTAAGTCTTTCTTTTCTGCTCTCCATGAAACTAAGCTGACCTTGGCTTACATTTATAGTCCCCATTTCTATGGTGTCTTAAGGCTTACCAAATACTTTCCTCACATAAGAAAAGTGATGGATATTATTCTCTCTTACAGATGAGTAAACTGACACTCTGAAATGAAAAGTGAAGACCATTGAGATGGTCTAAACCGACTTTTGTTCCATAGATGAGTAACCTGAGAACCAAAAAGGTTAAGTGATTGTTTAAGGTTGCATGGATAAAAAACAATCATTGAAAATACCATTGATAAATTTTGTTTTTACATTACTTTCATTTTCAAATATGCCCCATTTCTTTCCCAGAGATCCTTTTTTGTAGCAAAAAAATTGAAAGAAAGCCGATCTACAAACCTAACCAAAACATCAACTGAGTCTACTTGTACATGTCATGTTCACACCATTAGCTCCCTTCTTTTCATTGAAGGAAGAATCAATGAGTATTAAGCATTAACTTAGTGGACATTAAGTTAGGTCCTGAGGATACAAAAATAGCAAATGTTATTGCACTCAAGGATCTTGTAATCTACTGGGAAAGGCAAGCACCCAGACCCCAAAAGACATTCATGACAAATATCTTCTGATTCTAAATTCAGAAAAAATTTCCAAGCCATCTTCCTATTAGAAGCTGGTAAGTAGCAGAGCCAGGATTAGAGCCAGTTTTGTTGACTATGCGATTATTGCTTTTCTCCTTGTACTATGTTTTCCTCCCAGCATACATCATTCTTTGTTCCCAAGTACTTTACCATGTTTTTGTAAAGCCTGATCCTCAAGAGCTCCTGCTGAGCTTCATAGAAAGGGGGTGTCATCCAAAGTCCATTAAGCTGGGAGCAGTTTGGAAATCACTATTTTCCTCCTGCCTAGCGCTTCTACAGCTTCCTGGCTGACTCATTCTCTCTATTGTGCTCAGGGACCATCTGTGGATATTCTCCCTCCCCCGTTATCTCTGTGGCAACCTTCTTCAAGGGTTGGTTCTTCACTCAAATACTTCTCTTTCCATAAGGTATCATGGGCAGGAAAACATATCTGGCTTCTTTCTCTAAAGGGTTTCCAGAAAACCCAACTTCACAATTAAAATGGAACTTTGGGGCCATCTAATTTGACTTTCTCATTTTAAAGTTTCAATAAATAACCTGGAAGTGGGTTGAATGACTTGTCCATTTTCACAAGGTAGTATTAGAGGAAGGATGTGAAGTCAGGATCTTATGAATTAAGAAAGAGGATTACTTCCACTGTATCACACTATCTCCCAATTTTCGACCCAATGTCATACAAGTGGTTAAATAACAAAGCTGAAATCCAAGCTCAGATTATCTGAAAATGCAGTTTGCTGGTGTCCTGGAAATAGCTTTGGCTCTTCAATTGGAGGAGGGGAATGGAAAGATTATATAGTCCAAACTTCTTGTTTCACAATTTGCTCAAGCTCCCAGAGCAAGTTAGAATCAAATAAAGGATTTGAACCCCACAGATCTTGACTCCCTAGCCTATTCTTTCCATTGCAAGCTGATAATAATGATATTTATACCTCGATTAATCAACAGCCCAAATAGCACTTGGCTCAGTACTGAGCATATATAATTTGTTCAAGAAATCTTAAATGTTATCTCACATTGCACTTAGCAAAGACTACATCATACAGATTGCTACAGTTTACAAAACATTGTGTTCACCCTATGAGGTTGATAATATAAATACAATTATCCCCACTTGGATTGAGTGGCAGTATGTGAGAATAGAGAGCTGGATTTGAAATAAGGAAAACCCATGTTCTAATCCTTGTTCTACATTTAACTGACTATGTGACTTTGGAAATAAAATCTTTCTTTTACCTTTTTTTTTTGCTGAAGCAATTGGGATTAAGTGACTTGCTCAGGGTCACAGAGCTAGGAAATGTCAAGTGTCTGAGGTCAGATTTGAACTCAGGTCCTCCTGACTTCAGAGCCAGTGCTCTATCCCCTATCCCATCCAGCTATCCCTTAGCTATGTGACTTTGAAAAGGCCACTTCACAATCAGTTGAAAAGGCTTCAATTCCCTTGTCTATAAAATCAGAGTGAATGACCTTGCAGGACTATTTGAACTCTACATCTCTAATTCTATTATCCTTCTCTGTAAATTATGCCGGTGGGACCAGGTGACCTCCAAGGCACCTTCTAGTTCTAAGTCTATGCTCCTTTTCTTTGATTACAATCATATAGTCAATAGATGTTAGAACCAAGAATAAAACCCAGATTCTCTGACTACTCATCCAGAGAGCTCTGTAATTGCTCATCTACAAGTTTGCTCGTGGAGACAGTTATAAAGCCTTCCTTGCCCAAGTTTTCTCTTTCTGAGTCTCAAATTCCCCCAATTTCTTCAATGCATTGGGCAAAGTTCTTCCCTAAGTTAGGAAAATTATCATAATTGGTTCTAATCATCTGAAAAGCAAGCATGTAGAAGAAGTCAAGAAGTCACTTAGCGAGCAATGTTTAAGTGTTTACTCTGTGCCAGGTATTGAGCACATAGTAAGAGGAAGAAGAGATTTTCTGCTTAAACCTAATTATAATGGCATAATGGGCATCTGTCTACTAGAAGCTATAGGTAGAAGTCAGAAAGAAACAAATTTAGACTTAATAGAAGGAAAATATTTCTAATAATCAGAACTATCTAAGAGCAGAATGACTGCCCCAGGAGGACATTGCTGTTTTCTCATTGAGGTCCTTTGAGCAGAAGCTAATGTAGATGGAGTTCTTGTTAAGGGCTAAATGAACCATGATCCCATGAAGACAGGGTCTCTGGAACCCTGGGCCAGTTCCAGAAGAAAATAGTGGCAAATATCTACTTTCATCACCTCCCTGCAGCCTCTAAAGTAAAAATATCCACATCTGAAGGATAAAAGGGAATTTCATCCACTCTCTCAATTGGCGAACTAAACATATTGAGTGGTGAACTGCCTGTTGAAACTTAATCAACTGAGCAGTCAGTGCACAGAATAGACTCAGCTTCCTTCAATTCTGGCAGCAGCCCCAGTGCATTTTTTCTCCTTCTCAGAGAAGTTGCTGTCCATGGTTCTATAGCATACTGATGGCATTGCTGAAGCTAGAAACCAAATCTACTGATTCAAACCAGGCTTCAGTCCAGAGGAAGCTGCTGCCATGGATCAGAGAGAGAATGGCATGATTTAATTTCCATAGATTGCATAGATTAGAATTACATTATATAGATACACAGAGCTTTACATTTTACAAAGTATACTTCTATCCTTTGATGCCCACAATAATAAAGTAATATAATTATTGTTGTCCTAAGGATGATGATTTTTACACAGCGTTTACTATACGCTAAGTCCTTTGCTCAGAACTTTACAATCATTCTGTCATTTGATCCTTACAACAATCCTGGGAAATAAGTGCTATCACTATCTCCACGTTACACTTTAAAAAATGAGGCAAAATTAAGTGACTTTCTCAGAGGGCAGCTAGCTGTTGCCATGGATAGAGCACTGGACTTGGAATCAAGAAGATATCTTCATAAGTTCAAATCTAGTCTTAAACATTTATTAGCCGTGTGACCCTGGCCAAGTCACTTAAACCAGTTTGCTAAAGATGGCAGGAAAAAAACAGGAAATTGCCTGAACTCTCCCAAGTTTCCCTCAGGAACAATGTTAAAGCAAGTCTCTAAATGGATTCTAGAGTGACAAAACTCACACAAAGACAGAATGAAACAATTTTCCAATTTAAGATAAGTTGGAATGACTTCAGAAAAGGTCTATCACATTTGGGTAAAAGGGGAGGGCAGCCTAGTGCAGACATTATCTGGGCAAGCCAGTAGAATGGTATTAGTCAAAGTCCAGATTAGCAACTGAGGCCCAAAGTCCTACTTCAACAGGCCAGTGGAACAGCAGGTTAGCTGTGAGACCTCCGGTCCCAGAATAAAAGAAAAACTATCAGCCCCAGAACTCTCCAGGACAGCAGGCATGGTTAGCAGCCCACCCCAACACAGTGGGTAAGCCATGAGAACCTGAGACCCCAGTGTGGAAAGTCAATGACCAGGCCCCCTAGTGGCCAGCACAGGAAGTTTAAGACAGTGCCCTCTACAACCTATGATCAAAGCTCAACTTTAAAAGTCATGAAATAGGCTTAAAAATGAGCAAAACCCAGAAAGGATCCCTGAATATAGAAAGCTATTATGGCAGCAGGGAAGTTCAAAACACAAACTCAGAAGGGGAAAACAATGCCAACATGCTTATATATGAAGCCTTAAAGGTAATAATGGTCTCATACCCAAAATGCCTTCTTGGAAGAGCTCAAAAAGGATTTTTAAAATCAAACGAGAGAAGAAAAATTGGAAAAGAAATGAAAATTATGAAAGAGAAAATTGACATCTTGGAAAAGGAAGGACAAATACTGACTGAAGAAAACAATTCCTCAAAAAAAATTAGAATTGGCCAAATGCAGTGAAAAAATCCACTGGGGGAAAAAACATAATTCCTCCAAAAGTATAATTGTGGAATTTCTGGTGCTGAAATGGTAGAATGAGGAAGGAACCTCTGAAGTTCTTCCAAATTTCCCTTAAACGACTAGACAATCTTCTTTGAATTGATCTCGAGTCAGAAAAGTAGGTTACCAGATTGGTAGAAAATGACTGTCTCACTGGTCCAGGAGGAGAATGAGATCCAAGAGCAGTAGCAGCCAGACAGCCTCAGAGCAGGGGTCTGAAGCAGGGCTTCAAGCAAAGGCAATCAACTAGCAAGAACCCACCCTGCTGCAAACCACCAGATCCCTAGGAGAATGAGTAGCCAGCAATATCCCACCCCAGTGACCCCATTCCCAGCACAAGCCACTAATGAGGTCTTGATCCCGTTGATAACCAGTAGTAAAACTCTATCCCAAGGGCTTGCCAACAATAAAACCCTGACCCTGGGACTTAATAGCAAAGGGACTCTATTTCCATAGCAATCCAACAAGAGGTCCCCACCCCTGGAGCTGAACCAGCAACAAGATCTCTCTGTCAGGTCAGTCATTAGAAAGACCATGTTAGGGGCAGCTAGTTGGCGCAGTGGATAGAGCACCAGCCCTGAAGTCAGGAGGGCCTGAGTTCAAATCTGATCTCAGACACTCAACACTTCCTAGCTATGTGACCCTGGGCAATTCACTTAACCTCAATTGCCTCAAAAAAGAAAAGAAAAGAAGATAAAAAGAAAGACCATGTTACTATAGTAACCCAGCAGCAAGACCCCATTCCTAGAATATGATAGCAGCTAAATCCCACACTCAGGGGAGGTGAATGAGGAGCCCCACTTCCCATACCAAGCCAGAAGACTTGTTATTACTTATCATAACTACAAATGTGAATGGGATGAAGTCACCCATAAAATGGAAATGGAGTACAGAATGGATTAAAATACTACAATATGTTGTTTACAAGAGACACCTCTGAAGCACAGATTTATACACAAGGTAAAAATACAATGCTGGAGCAGAATTTATTATGCTTCAGCTGAAGCAAAGAAAGTAGTTGTAGCAAAAGCAAAAATAGATCTAATAAAAGAGATAAAGAAGGAAACTATATCACTATATATTAATACTAAACATACTTGCACCAAATGATATAGCACCTAAATTTCTGAAGAAGTTGAATAAGTCACAGGAAGAAATAGATCATAAAACTATACTAATGGGAGACCTCTTCTTTCTCAAAATAAGAAATTTAACAAGGAAAAAAAGAAGGAAGGAAGAAAGGAAAGAAGAAAGTGAATAAAATCCTGAGGAAGTTATGATAGGTCTCTGGAAAAAATTGAATGGGAATAATTTCTAGTCTTATTCTACTACTTTTGTCTCAGCAGTACATGACATCTACACCAAAAAAAAAAAAAAAGATTATGTATTAGGACATAAAAACTTCACAATTAAATACAGAAAAGCAGAAATAATAAATTCATCCTTTTCAGATCATAGTTCAATAAAAATTGCATTCAATAAAGGATGATGAAAAAAGAAATTAAAAATTAATTGAAAATTAAGTAATCTAATTCTAAAAAAAATAACAAATGGGTCAAAGAATCAATAATAGAACAATCATTTCATTAAAGAAAATAACAAGACAACATTCCAAAATTCTGGGAATCAATCAAAGCTTTACTCATGGGGAAATTTATGTCTCTAATTGATTACTTCAATAAAATAGAGAATAAGTAATTCAATAGGTTCAGCATGCAACTAAAAAAAAATCCTTAGAAAACAGAATAAATAAAAAGTCCTCAATCAAACACTAAATTGGAAATCCTGAAAATCCACAGAGATTAGTAAAATTAAAAATAAGGAAAACATTGAGTTAATAAATTTAACTAAAAGCTTGTTTTACAAAAAAACAATAAAATAGATAAACCATTGGTTAATTTGATTTTTTAATGAATGAAGAAATCAAATTATTAATATCAAAAATGAAAGAAATGAACTCACCATCAATGAAGAAGAAATTAAGACAATTGTTAGGAACTATTTTGTGCAGATATATGTCAATAAATTTGACAATCTAAATGGAAAGGATGAATATCTACCAAAAATATCAATTACCCATAACAGAAAAAGAAATATACTACTTAAATAATCCAAACTAATTAAAAGAAATTGAACAAGTTATCAAAGAACTTCCTAAGGAAAAAACCCTAGGATTAGATGGATTCCCAAGAGAATTCTATCAAATACTTAAAGAACAATTAATCTCAATACTATGTAAACTATTTGGGAAAATAGGCAAAGAAGGAGTCTTCCCACATTATTTTTACAACAAAATGGTGCTGATACTCAAACTATGAAGAGCCAAAACAGAGAAAGAAAATTGTAAGTCAATTACCTTAATGAATATTGATGCAAAATTTTAAATAAAATATTATCAAAAAGATATAGCAATATATCACAAGGATCAAACACTATGATCAAGGAGAATTTATGCTAAGAATGTGGGGCTGGCTCAATATTAGGAAAATTCTTAGCATAATTGACCATATCAATAACAAAACTAACAAGAATCATGTGATTATCTCAATAAATGCAGAAAAAGTCTTTGACAAAATACAGCACCCATTCCTATAAAAAAAACATTAAAAAGGATAGGAATAAAGGGAGCTTAAATAACAATATTTATCTAAAACAAGCAGTCATCATCTGTAATGGGGATAAATTAGAAGCCTTCTCAATACAATCAGGATTAAGCAAGGAAACTCATTGTCACACCTATTATTTAATACTATACTAGAAATATTAGTTATAGTAATAAGAGAAGGAAAATAAATTAAAATAATTAGAATAAGCAATAAGGAAATAAAACTATCACCTTTGGCAGATGAGATGATGGAATACTAAGAGATCCTAGAGATTCAAATGAAAATCTACTTGAAATTATTAACAACTTTAGCAAAGCTGCAGGCTACAAAGTATACCACATAAATTATCAGAATTTTTATATATTATCAAAAAAGTTCAGGAGCAAGACATACAGAGAAAAATTCTATTTAAAATAACTATAGATAATACAAAATACTTGAGAGTCAACCTGTCAAGACAAACCCAGGAACTATATGAACACAACCATAAAACACTTTTCACACAGATAAAGTTAGATTTAAACAATTTGAAAAAAATATTAATTGTTCATGGATAAGCCAAGCCAATATAATAAAAATGACAATTTCAACTAAATTAATCTATTTATTCAGTGACATATCAAGCAAATTATATATATATATACATAAATATATATATGTATGTATGTATTTTCCAGAGCTAGAAAAAAAAGAATAACAAAATTCATCTAGAAGAACAAAAACTTAAGAATATCAAGGAAATCAAAGAAAAAATACAAAATAATGTGAACTAGCTGTACCAGATTTCAAACACTATTATACAGTGGTAATTATCCAAACAATCTGGTATGGGCTAAAAAATAAAGTGGTAGATCAGTGGAATGGCTTAGATACAAATAATATTATAAATAACCATTGTAATCTAGTATATGATAAACTCAAAGATCTAAACTTTTGAAATAAAAACTCATTATTTGATCAAAATAACTACTGGGAAAACTGGAAAATGGTATGCCAAAAATTATTTATAGACCAATATTTCATGCTATGTACCAAGATAAGGTCAAAATTGGTTCATGATTTACACATAAATGGTGATACACTAAGCAAATTAAAGTAGCATGGAATAGTTTAGCTATTGGATTTGCAGGTAAGGAAAGAATTTAGGACCAAAGGACATATGGAGAGCATTACAAAATGTAAGATAAATTTAACTATACAAAATTTAAAAGTTTTTGCACAAATGAAATCAATGCAAACAAAATTATAAGTACAGCAGAAAACTGGGGAGGAGGAGCTTTTCAACAAATATCTCTGATAAAGCTTTCATTTCTCAAATATTTAGGCAATTGAGTCAAATTTGTAAAAATACAAGTCATTTTCCAGTTGATAATGGTCAAAGGATATGCACAGGAAGTTTTTAGATGAAGAAATTAAAGCCATTTCTAGTCATATTAAAAATGCTCTTAATGACAATGAATCAGAGAAATGCAAGTTAAAACAGCTCTAAGGTACCACCTCACACAACACCCATCAGAGTGACTAACATGACAAAAAAGAAGGAAATGTTGGATATTGGGAAGGAATGTAAAAAAACTGGAATACTAATGCACTAATGGTAGGATTGTGAACTGATCCAACCATTCTAGAAAACCTCAAAGGGCCACAAAACCATGCATAGCCTCTGATATAGCAATGTCATTGCTAGATCTATATCCTAGACATCCAAAAAATGGGAAAATGGCTTATTTGTACAAAAATATTTACAGCAAATCTTTTTTGTGGTGGCTAAGAATTGAAAGCAAAGGGATGGTCATCAATTGGTAGATGGCTAAACAAGCTAGAGTATATGATTGCTACAGAGTATTATTGTGCTGTAACAAATAAAAAGCCGGATGATTTCAGAAAAACCTGGAAAAACTTCTATGGATTAATACATAGTGAAATGAACACAATTAGGAAAATGCAATATTATTCAATAAAGAATTGTGAATGACTTAGCTATTCTCAGCAATATAATGATCCAAGACAATCCTAAAGGACTAATGATGAAGCATACTATCTGCCAACAGGCATGACTAAAAATTACTGAGCAATAAAGGCAACAATGATTTTCCCAGGGTAACATGGTAATGAGTGGGTGAGACCACATTTGAAATCAGAACAAGAACAAGAATAAGAACAAGAAAAACAAGAACAAACACAAGAACAAAAAACAAGAAGTAGAAGAACAAGAAAAGGAACAAGAAGAACAAGACAGAGGAGGAAGAGGAAGAGGAAGTCGAGGAGGAGGAGGAGGAGGAGATGATGATGATAGTTAATACTGATATAGCACTTACTATGTGCCAGGTAGTTTGCTAAGTGCTTTACAATTATTATCTCATTTGATTCAAGCATATACATATATCAAGAGATTCAAAATAAATTCAAAATTAATTTTTAATTAAATGCCTATTCTGTGCCAAGTGCTTTATGAACACCATCTCATTTAATTCTCACAACAACTCTGAAAGACAGTTGCTATTATTATCCTCATTTTACAATTTAAGAAACTGAGGCAGACAAAGGTAAAATGACTTGTTCAGGATCACACAACTAGTAAGCATTTCAGGTTGGATTTAAATTCAAGTCTTCCTGACTCCAGGTCCAGTGCTCTATTACATCATATAGCAATCTCTAATACAAGGTCATTTTAGTACAAATCATTAAAAACTAGAAAGTAAATGAGGGGTAGCAAAGTTCATGCCCATGGTCCCATAGCACCTTATACTATTGCTGAAGTTTGAAACCAATTTAATTGGTGCAGAGAAGGATTCTTGTCAAACTCATTTGAGTTGAATCTTAAAGGACATTAAGAATTCCAAAATGCACAGATTTGAAGTTCCTTCCAAGACTAAAGGCCAACCAGTGCAAAGGAATACAGTTGGGAACTGGCAAGTCACATGAAAAGAACTACAAGAAAGAAAATTTGGCTGGAGGCAGGAATGGGAGTGACATATAACAAGGCTGGAGCCAATTTGCAAAGGGCTTTAAAAACCCAACCAAGGGAGTGGAGCCAAGATGGCGAACTGCAGACAGCATTCTCTGTGAGCTCCTGAGACATTCCCTCAAACCCAGACAAATTGAGCCTCCAAACTGGTTCTGGAGTGAGGGCTCCACCAAACACTTGGACTACAATGCACTTCTATCAACAATCTACTTTGAAAAAACTCCGGAGAAGGTTTGCCTCATGGGATCGGCCACTGGCCCCATCAGACACCAGGGCGCAGCCAGGGCAGAAGTTGGACAGAGGTGGGTTTTAGGCACCCAGGAAGCCCCTGGGAGACGCCTGAGCCACTTTGCTCTGCTTGCAGGCAGGTGCTTTGGCAGATCTGCCTTTAGTAAAGGGTGGATTGAAAGCAGCTGAAAACGTGGTCCTAGTGCGGATCTAGCTGCCCAGCCTCAGACCAGACTTCAACTCCGCAAACTGCCCCAGGGCAAATTGAAATGGCTGCAGTATTCCCTGCTGGTCACTGATACCTCAGCTCAAAAGCATGAGTAAGAAGCAGAAGAGAGCTCTCACCAGAGACAGCTTTTACAGAGAGAAAGTAGAGAAGTCCCCAGATCCTGAGATTCTGAAAACAATCCCAGATGAAGCCACAAATGCGGATGTAAGCTGGTCTCCCTTTCAGAAGGCTTACCTAGAAGATTGCATAAAGAATCTCAAAAGAGAGCTAGAAGAAGAATGGGGAAATAAATTGAGATCAGTGCAACAGAGATATCAAAAACTGGAAAACAGGACTGGTGAATTGGAAAAAGACAACAACTCACTGAAAAACAAAATTGGTGAATTGGAAAACATCACCAATTCACTAGAAAATAAAAATGGTGAATTGGAAAAAGACAACAATTCACTGAAAAATAAAACACAAAATGGAAAAAGAATGCAATGAATCAAGAAATTCAACTGGCCAGCTACAAAAGGAGCTAAAAAAGATAACTAAAGGAAATACTTTAAAAATTAAAATTGAAGAAATAGAAGTAAATGACTCAATAAGATTCAAGAATCAGTCAAACAAAAATAAAAAATGAAAAAATAGAAGAAAATATGAAATATCTCCTAGGAAAAACAACTGACTTGGAAAACAGATCCAGGAGAGACAATCTAAGGATTATCGGACTCCCTGAAAGTCACGATGAAAAAAAGAACCTTGATGCTATCTTCCAGGAAATCATGAAAGAGAATTGCCCTGATGTTTTAGAATCAAAGGGCAAAATTGGCATTGAAAGAATTCACCGATCACCTCCTGAAAGAGACCCCAAAATTAAAACCCCAAGGAATATCGTGGCCAAATTTCAGGACTATCGCACCAAGGAAAGGATATTACAAGCAGCTAGAAAGAAACAGTTCAAATACCGAGGAACTGTAATTAGAATTACACAAGATCTGTCAGCTTCCACATTAAAGGATCAGAGGGCCTGGAATCAGATATTCCGAAAGGCAAAAGAACTTGGATTACAGCCAAGAATAAGTTATCCAGCTAGAATGAGCATCATCTTCCTGGGAAGAAGATGGTCATTCAATGATACAGGAGAATTTCACTTATTTCTAATGAAAAGACCAGTTCTGAACAAAAAAATTGACCTCCAAATACAGAACTTAAGAGAAGCATAAAAAGGTAAAAAGGAAAGAACTCTTGAGAACTATATTTCTACTATAGGTATCCTTAAAGAATGGGGGTATAATTTTATTTTTCTTTGATATTAATGGAAAAGAAATTAGAGATGGAAGGGATACCATGCTGAAAAGAAAAAGGGGGGAGGAGGCAAAATAAAGTAAAAATAAAGGAAGTAAAATAAGATAAAATCTCATTAAGAGACATAGAAGATCTAATATAATTGAGGGAAAGTAGGGAGGGAGATGAGTATTGTGTAAACCTTACTCTCATTAGATTGGACTCTAAGAGAGTATATCAGACACATTTGGCTTCAAAAAAGGCCTGACCCTCCTTGTGAGAAGGTGGGAGGGAAAGGAGGAAAGTAAAGGGATAGACTAATAGAAGGATTAGGGAAAAGGTATAAAAGGGAGGGAAGGAGGGAGTCCAAAGGAGGGAGGACTGTTGGTGGGAGGTAGTCATCAAAAATAAAGGACTGGGGAGGGGGGAAAGGAGAGAGGGGAAAGGGAAGAGAAAAACATGATTCTGGGTAAATAAAATGGCAAGGAATACAGATATAGTTATTTTAACTATGAATGTGAATGGGATGAACTTTCCCATAAAACAGAAGCGGGTAGCAGACTGGATTAAAAGCCAGAATCCTACAATATGTTGTCTACAAGAAACACATCTAAAACACAGAGATACATACAGAGTGAAGGTAAAGGGCTGGAGCAGAATCTTCTATGCTTCAGGTGAACAAAGAAAGTCAGGGGTAGCAATCCTTATCTCAGATCAAGTGAAAACAAAAAGATCTAATTAAAAGAGATAAGGAAGGAAATTATATCTTACAAAAGGGTACCATAGACAATGAAGCGGTATCAATACTAAACATATATGCACCAAGTGGTATAGCATCCAAATTCCTAGAGGAGAAACTAACAGAGATGCAAGGAGAAACAGACAGTAATACTATACTAGTGGGGGATCTCAACCTTGCGCTCTCAGAATTAGATAAATCAAATCACAAAATAAATAAGAAAGAAGTTAGGGAGGTAAACAAAAGGCTAGAAAAGTTAGGTATGATAGATCTCTGGAGCAAATTGAATTGTGAGAGAAGGGAGTATATTTTTTCTCAGGAGTTCATGGAATTTATACGAAAATTGATCATGTGTTAGGGCATAAAAACCTCAAAATCAAATGCAGAAAAGCAGAAATAGTAAATGCATCCTTTTCAGATCATGATGCAATAAAACTCACATGTAATATAAGGCCAGGAGAAAGTAGACCACAAGTTAATTGGAAATTAAATAATCTAATCCTGAAGAATGAATGGATGAAAGACCAAATTATAGACACAATCTATAATTTCATCCAGGAGAATGATAATAATGAGACAACATACCAAAATTTGTGGGACACAGCTAAAGCGGTTATAAGGGGTAATTTTATATCTCTAGATGCTTACTTGCATAAAACAGAGAAAGAGAAGATCAATGAACTGAGCTTACAATTAAAAAAGCTAGAAAAAGACCAAATTAAAAACCCTCAATTAAATACCAAATTGGAAATTCTGAAAATTAAAGGGGAGATCAATAAAAATGAAAATAAGAAAACTATTGAATTAATAAATAAAACTAAGAGTTGGTTTTATGAAAAAACCAGCAAAATAGATAAGCCTCTAGTTAATTTGGCAAGAAAAAGGAAAGAGCAAAATCAAATTGTTAGTCTCAAAAATGATAAGGGAGAACTTTCCTCCAATGAAGAGGAAATTAGAGTAATAATTAGGAGTTTCTTTGCCCAACTTTATGCCAATAAGTTTGATAATCTAAATGAAATGGAGGAATATCTACAAAAATATAGATTGCCCAGGTTAACAGAAGAGGAAATAAATTATTTCAATAGCCCCATTTTAGAAAAACAAATAGAACAAGCTATTAATCAACTCCCTAAGAAAAAATCTCCAGGGCCAGATGGATTTACATGTGAATTCTACCAAACATTCAAAGAGCAATTAATTCCAATACTATACAAACTATTTGAAAAAATAGGGACAGAAGGTATACTACCAAATTCCTTCTATGAGACCAATATGGTGCTGATAGCTAAACCAGGTAGGGTGAAAACAGAGAAAGAAAACTATAGACCCATTTCCCTAATGAATATTGATGCAAAAATTTTAAATAAGATTTTAGCAACAAGATTACAGAAAGTTATCTCCAGGATAATACATCTTGACCAAGTAGGATTTATACCAGGAATGCAGGACTGGTTCAATATTAGGAAAACTATCAGCATAATCAATTATATCAATAACCAAACTAACAAAAACCATATGATTATCTCAATAGATGCAGAAAAAGCATTTGATAAAATCCAACACCCATTCCTATTAAAAACACTAGAGAGTATAAGAATAAATGGGCTTTTCCTTAAAAGGATTAGTAGCACCTACTTAAAACCATCAGCAAGCATCATATGTAATGGGGACAAACTAGAACCATTCCCAATAAGATCAGGAGTGAAACAAGGCTGCCCACTGTCACGATTACTATTTAATATTTTATTAGAAATGTTAGCTTTGGCAATAAGAGAAGAAAAAGAGATAAAAGGAATTAGAGTAGGTAATGAAGAAACCAAATTATCACTCTTTGCAGATGACATGATGGTATACTTAGAGAACCCTAGAGACTCAACTAAAAAACTACTAGAAACAATTCACAACTTTAGTAAAGTTGCAGGATTCAAAATAAATCCACATAAATCATCAGCATTCTTATATATTACCTACAAAGTTCAGCAGCAAGAGATAGAAAAAGAAATTCCATTCAGAATAACAGATGATAGCATAAAATATTTGGGAATCTATTTGCCAAGAAAATGTTGGAAACTATACGAACTAAACTACAAAACACTTTCCATACAAATAAAATCAGGCCTAGCCAATTGGAAAAACATTAAGTGCTCATGGGTAGGCCGAGCAAATATAATAAAAATGACAATGCTACCCAAACTAATTTATTTAGCGCCGTACCAATCAAACTCCCAAGAAATTATTTTACAGATCTAGAAAA
>JAJPUD010003253.1:174241-237495 GCA_023553655.1 Myrmecobius fasciatus | reverse complement strand
TTTTCAGAGGATGAAATTAAAACTATTTATAGTCATATGAAAAGGTGTTCCAAATCACTATTGATCAGAGAAATGAAAATCAAGACAACCCTGAGGTACCACTACACACCTGTCAGATTGGCTAAAATGACAGGAAAAGTTAATGATGAATGTTGGAAGGGATGTGGGAGGGCTGGAACACTGATGCATTGTTGGTGGAGCTGTGAACGGATACAGCCATTCTGGAGAGCAATTTGGAGCTATGCTCAAGAGGCTATCAGACTGTGCATACCCTTTGACCTAGCAGCATTTCTGTTAGGCCTATATCCCAAAGAAATCATAAAGGAAGGAAAAGGCCCCACATGTGCAAGAATGTTTGTAGCAGCCCTTTTTGTAGTGGCTAGAAACTGGAAACTGAATAGATGCCCTTCAATTGGAGAATGGCTGAATAAATTATGGTATATAAATATTATGGAATATTATTGTTGTGTAAGAAATGACCAGCAGGACGATTTCAGAGAGGCCTGGAGAGACTTGCATGAACTGATGCTGAGTGAAATGAGCAGAACCAGGAGATCATTATACACGGCAACAACAATACTATATGACAATCAATTCTGATGGACATGGCTCCCTTCAACAATGACATGTTCCAAACCACTTCTAATCATTCACTGAAGAAAGCCATATACACCCAGAGAGAGGGATGTGAAATGTGGACCACAACATAACATTCTCATACTCTTGATTGATGTTTGCTTATATTGTGTTTCCTTTATCTGATATGTCTTTTGTGTAGATAAGGTTTTTCTTGCACAATGATAAGTTTGGAAATATGTATACATATATTCGATTTGCCAAGTATTTTAACATAATTAACATGTAGTGGATATCCTGCCATCTTGGGGAGGGGTGTGGAGTTGGGGGGGGGGGAATTTGTAACAGAAAGCTATGTAAGGGTTAATGTTGAAGAATTACCCACACATATGTTATGCAAATAAAATTTAAAAAAAAAAACAACCCAACCAAGTCTATATTGACCATATATGTAAGAGAGAGCTATTGAAGTCTAGTAGACTCAAAAGAGGGACAGAGGAACTTACCCTCTTTATGACTTTTTTAGAGAAAAGTGAACTGATCAGAAAAAATAGGACACTGCAGTGTGTTGAACAATATTATTGTTATTATTTTGGATCATTTTGGCCAACACTCTCTGAATATAATAATCATGACATCCCTGGCATCCTGTGTATCCCTTAAAGTTGTACAGAAGGTATATTCAGTGAGTCTACAAAAAGTGAGCTTACATCTCCCTCTCCCTTTTATTACTCAATTACACAAAAATCAATCATTTTCTCCACCTGCATAGTAGTCTGTAGAATATCAAATATAAAAGGGCTATGGCAGAATAGCGACTTTTCCTAGGACTGTTTCTATTGAAACTCTATCTTTAAAAAGCTGAAAGGAATGAAATGAAAAAGTGATGTTCATGCCCATATTTCACTGCATTTTCTCTAGGAGGAAAGGAGCATACTTTTGTGTTTTATAACCGCTCTGGAATTCTGGATGTTACAACTTATATGCTTTGCATCTATCATCCTTATCCTAATTCACATTTTGAGAGGGTTTAATATTTATGAAGAAGCACTCCCCCACACATGCACTCCAACAGCATCCTAGTAAGGTTAGGTATCATAGGGATTATTATTGTTATTATTATTATTATCATCATGCCTATTTCACAAAGAAACCAACTGAAGTTCTGATGTGATTTTCTCCGAAATCACACAGTTAAGAACTCTCAGAAGTGCTATTCAAAGCAAAGTCTATCAATTCCAAGCCCAATAATCTGACCATTACACAACACCATCTTAACTAGACAATGCTTAAAATATAAGGATAAAGTTACTGATCTAGCAACCTTTAACAGATATGTCATAGCTAGATTTCCATAAAAGGGGGGGGGGAGAGTCTGTTTGAACTTAGCCTATGTAGTGAATGTTGACATATTCCAAGTCCAAGGTCAAGACAACAGGTCCAAGGAGGAATCAAACTCACAAAGTTAATTTCCATAGGAACATAGGTTATCTAAACCCAATCTGCCATTAATAAAAAGATATTTAATTGATGCTTATTTCTAGGCAACTAAGTGACATCTGATTAGAGCACTAGACTTGGAGTTGGGAAGTTCTGTGTTCAAATCTACCTTAATTTCCTTACTAGATGTGTGACTCTGGGCCAAATCCAATAAGATAATATTTGTAGAGTGCTTAACAAATGCCTGGCATACAGTAGGTTCTTAATAAATGTTTGTTCCCTTACTTTGCTTGGCTGGTTGGTTGTTGTCCTTTGTTCTTGAAGAGGACCAAAACAACATCACTATATTGGGGTGGAGATACAGTATGTTTGATTGAGGCTGAGTAGATGAATTCAAGCTCAGAATGCTCTGCCACAAGTCCAAAACATATAGTACCTTTGAACATTTGGGATGGCTTCTCTAACTGTGCACATATCGCATTTCTTCCTAACTAATTCAATTCTATTTTGTTCATAGAGCACAGCCCCTTCTCTGATGAGGGCACGCCATGCTGAGTGGTCCTGTGCCAGTGTTTTCTATGTCACATAATCAGTTCTAAAGTTCTTAAGAGAGATCCTGAAAGTGTCCTTGTATTACTTTTTCTGACCACCTTGTGAGTGCTTGCTATATTTGAGTTCTCTATTAAACAATCTTTTGGACAAGTGTACATTTCCATATGAACAAGGTGACCAACCCAACAGAGTTGTGATCTCTGTGTAAAGTCATTCTGTCTGAATGAGTTTCTTCATCTGCAAAATGGGGACAATAATATCATCTACCTCTCCCAAGTTTTTGTGACATAAAATTAGGGCATATCTTGGAAACACTTAAAGCTCTATATATAAACATTAGGGTTTTTTAATTATTATTATTGCCTTCATATCACAGTCATTTTCTACCCTACCCTGTCCAAAATGAAGAAAAAAAATAAGCAAAAACCACTAATACAATTATTTTATCTGATAATGCATGCAATATTCTGCCCTAGGAGGCTCCCACGTCTTTACTAAGAGGAAAGAAGTATGCTTCACTGTCTATTCCCCAGGACCTTTATTATCAACTCTTCAAATGAAAACTCAGCCTCTCCTTCTCTCCCAGATGCCAGGTATTAGTTTGACTGAGTTACTCAATCAGGTAAGAAATGAGTCAGAGAATAGCCTCCTTTACACAGAGAGAGAGAGAGACAGAGAGAGAGACACAGACAGACAGAGAAAGAGACAGAGAGAGAGAGAGAGAAGAGATGAACCAGAAGGTCCCTTAGGCCCATTCCAAAGGAATGTAAGTTTTTGAGAGTTCCTTGCACAGCAAGGAGATCAAATCAGGCAGTACTTAAAGAAATCAGTTCAGACTTTTCACTGGAAGGAAAAATACTGAAGCTAAAGTTTGAATACTTTGGCCACATAATGAGACAACAGGACTCATTGGAAAAGACCTTGATGTTGAGAAAGATTAAAGGCAAAAGAACGGAACAGAAAAGGTTGAGATGGCTAGGTATGTCATGGAAACAATGAATATGAGCTTGGACAGACTTCAGGAAATAGTAGAGAATAGAAAGTCTGGGGTGCTATGGTACAAGGGGTCATGGAGGGGCAGACATGTTTTAATATCAAGGTTGGAGCTCATTCAGAACAATACCTTCATTTAGCATGAGGAACTGAGGCAAAGACAAGGGAGGTGACTTAATCAGGGTCACACAGTCTCTAAGGCAGGCTTTCCTGCATATTCTTATTGCCCCTTCCTATGCACAAAGAATATTTATGACAAAAACCAACAAGTAAATTTGTTGACTTTTGAAATGAAATAAAGACCCTTGAAAAGGAGTTGTTTATCCTTCATTCTGAGGACCGAATTTTGAGGGCAGAATATTGTCAAACTTTGTCAAATGCAGTAATGTATTGGAGATTTTTGCTTCATTTACTGATTCGTGTTTTTATTTGAATTTGACACCACTGGACTTTAAGGCCCCTAAAGCCTGTGATCTATGAGAGAGTTCAAGGTTCTTTCCACTGTAACACACTACCTTTCCCTTTCAAACAATTGACAGGGCTTCAGTATTCTTCCTTGTCACTGAGGGCAAAGAAATGGGAAAATAAGGAGTGAATCTTGGCTCCTGTCTACTTCCTAACCTAATACATTTTAGGGATGGGGAAAAGGTCATGGTACCAATTGTTGTGGGATACTGGTCAATTTGGGGTTGGTGGAACAAACCCCGAATCCAGTTCTTGTTACTGAACTGATCTACACAAAGTGTTTTAGACAGATCTGGTTTCTTTGATCTCCTACTTTTTCCTTCCTCATTCCCCTCTTCTGGGTGCCATCCTAAGAGATTCCTGTCAGTGTATAGAGACGGCTGCTCTGTGTCACATTTATCAGCTTGGGGCCATCTTCCCTTCTACCTCCCCATCCTTTCCCCAAGTTAATCGGAGAAGACGGATGGATGATGGCTCCTCATGTAACTTAATTAAGATAAAAGCCTCAGCTGATCTTCCCGTCTGAGAGACAAAAGATGCTACCAGTGATAACTCCCCACACTGACACATCACATGTGCAGAGGCCGGCAAGTCCCCACTGAATCACGTTCCTCGTGAAGGACACTACTCTCTGAGAAGCAAGAGCATTTGAAAGGGATTAAAGATGAAGGTGGTTTGGGAGGTTATGGAATATCTAGCATTGGAAGAAATCCTTAAGACCATCTGGTACAAATTCTTTCATTTTACAGATTGAGAAACTGAGAACTAAAGAGGTTCAGTAATTTGCCAGAACTCTTTCCACTTTACCATTAACTCATCATAATATCATTTCACATTTTGTAAAGTATAAAGGTTTATGTAGTATTTCACTCACAAGAATACTGTCAGATGGATAATGGAAGCATGACCATCCCCACTTTACAGATTAAGAAACCAAGGATGATGAGACAAAGTGATTTGTCCACAGTCACTAAACAAATAAAGTACCAGAGGCCAGATTCACATCCAGGATATGCAAGTCTTTATTTGACCCAACAATACTAATCAGGTCATTTTTTTGTCTCAATTCTTGCTTTCCTCTTAGTAATTGAATGGGCATCAACTCACAAAAACTGAAGTCTGGGAAAGTTTCTTAATTTAGAAGGACCAAGACCATCTACTGCATCATGGACCATCTCAGGTCATTTTGACTTTTATCTTGGCTCTGGATTTCAGACTCTGGAAGAGAGAGTGAGGCTGATGATTCTGTGCAACCCTGCCTCATTCAAATCCAATTTATACCAAGTCAAAACATCACCCTCCTTATTTCATTAGTTTTCTTCAAAATTGAAAAATAAACTCCTTTATTTAATTCCAAATTTCAACAAATTTATTTGTTTTGTTTTTGTCATAAACATCCTTTGTGCATTAGGAAGGGGGCATAAGAATATGCAGGAAAGCCTGCCTCAGACGCTGTGTGATCCTGGACAAGTCACCTTACTTGTCTTCGCCTCTCTTCCTTATCTATTTGATGAAGGGTCTGATCTGAATGATCTCCAACCTCCCTTGCTGAGATCTTTGGTCCGAGTTCTGGTTTGATCCTTTAACTCTGGACAAGTCACTTTTCAGTCTCAATCACTTCATTCACATCCATTCCATGTGAGTACATTGGATTGGATGACTCAAAAATCACTTCCAAGGTCTAAAGTTAGGACACCAGGAATCCATGACTGTTCTATATATTTCCATATTTTGCTCATACACATAAAAATAAATTCATAAATAAATAAAATAATATTCAGGGTTCTGCAACCTTGAAGAATGAGGAAATCTCAGAGTTGGAAAGAACCTGGGAGTCAACTGTTGTTCACCCTTTGTTTTCAAAGAAAACCAATGACATCATGAATTTGAACCAGAATATACTATCCCACATCCCTGATAAGTTGTCACCCCACCTTTTACCTACTCTTTCTAGCTTTTAAATATGGCAGGTAGGCAGTGGAATAGCATTGATCCGAAGACCTGAATTCAAATCTAGCCTTAGACACTTATCAGCTGTGTGACCCTAGAAAAATCACATAACCTTTGTTTCCTCATCTGCAAAATGATCACAATAATAATCTACCTCTTAGCATTGTTGCAAGGCTCAAGTGAGACAGTTGGTTGATGGGTTGGTTGTTGTCCCTCATTCTTGAAGAGGACCAAAATGACAGCACTGAATCTCCAATTGTGGCTGATCAGACCAATACGAGCTCAGAAATCTCAGCCATAGGTTGGACACAAATAGAATGGATTCAGGATGGATTGTCTATTTCCTTTTTCTCCTGAGCCAATTCAATTCTGCTTTGCTCATAGAGCACAGTACCTTCTCTGATGAGGGCACAACATGCTGGTGGACCTGTGCCAGTGTCTCCCATGTCCTACAATCAATTCTAACATTTACCTGGTATCTCTCATTAGACTATGAGCTCCCTGAGGGCAGAGACTTCTTTTGTTTATCCTTAATGTTTAATACAGTGGTTGAAACATACATAGTAGGTGCTTCCTTAGCAAGTTCTTATTGATTGGCTGACTTGAGGAAGAACAATCCTATACAGCTATTTAAGTCATCTTGGTCAAATCTCTACCTTCAAAGCTTGTTATTTTTCTTCCTCCTAGGCTGTACAAGCAGTTGCCAACCTCTGCAGGAACTAGGAGAGCAAATTTCCTTCTCCAGTGACCTTCTTTCCTTAATCCAATAAACTCCACTTCTATGTTTGTCCAGGGTCGTAGCATAATTCAAGTTTGTGTACACATCTATTTTAGGGTTTCATTTCCTTATGTCCTGTGTGTGTCCCAAGGCAAGTGAGTCAGTAATTAAGCATTTTATTAAGCACCACAAAGGAGGAGGAAACCACTATGTCTCTGCTGATGTTGTTCAATTATTTTAGTCATGTATGACTCTTAATGACCCGATTTGGGATTTTCTTGTCAAAGATACTGGAGTAATTTGCCATTTCCTTCTTCATTTTACAGATCAGGAAACTGAAGAAAATGGAGATTAAATGACTTGCCTTGGACCACATAGCTCATAAGTATCTGAGGCCAGATTTGAACTCAGATAGATGAGACTTCCCTAATCTAAATCCATCATTCTATCCACTGCACCATCTAGCTTCCCAACCCTCTCTCTAGGCAATAAAGAAAGAAGCATTTACTTATTCAGTGCCTACTATGTGCCAGTCCCTGTACTAAGTGCTGGGATAAAATGAAAAACCAATTCTTGCTCTCAAAGAGATCATAATCCAATAAGAAGGAGATAATATGTAAATGATTATGTACAAACAAATTAGAAACAGGATAAATTGAAGATAAGTCACAGAGGGAAGGCACTAGAACTAAGGGGAATCAGGAAAAGCTTTCCATTAAACAGTTCATCTTGTCACTGTCAGGGACCTGCTCATCCTTTAAAAATCCTGTCACAGACCCAGCCCAGTCTTCCCCCAGGGAGGGCAAGATATCTTCCCTTGAAATTGTTCCTAGATTGGGTTTATCTCTACTGTCTCTGATGATGTATTCAGTTTGCGATCCATCTCCAGGGGATAGTTCTCTCTGCCTCTCAGGGGACTGAGCCCCTGTTTGATGTACCATTCAGATATTTCTGTCCATTTGAATGCAGTTATCTTAGAGCCTTCTCACTAAGTCAGGGAAGCTCACCCTCTGAGTTCATCTAGGCAGAAGTAGAGGAAGCATTTTCGATCCAGAGCAGGGGATTGCTGACTAGAGAGGTTCGTGGACTTGTTATTTTTGCCTCGATAATTATATTTGATTTCCATTCTAATGCTATGTACATTATTTTCTGATTTTAAGACACAATTTTGACAAGGGATACATAGGCTTCATTGGGCTGCCCAAAGGGCCCATGACACAAAAATAATTAAGAATTCAGCCTATAGGATGTGAACTCAACATCATTTCTGCATGTTTTTTTTTCCTTAATATTCTTTCTAGATGAAACTCCCAAACATATATTCAAACCTAAGCCTTAATGGCTACAATGAAAGTTTATTACATAATTCTTCCCCCTTGGGTGGATAATTGTGAAGCAATTTTCAGATCCTGTCCCCCTACCTAGATTTTTATCCCAGATATTTTTGAATAGTCAAATGAGCTGGGAAGCTAGTTGGTGTAGTAGATAGAACATGAGCCCTGAAATCAGCAGGACCTGAGTTCAAATCTGGCCTCCATACTAGCTATGTAACTCTGAGCAAGTCACTTAATTCCAATTGCCTCTGGGGGGAAAAATAAAGAATAGTCAAATGAGCTTGGTAACATACATAGCATGTATGTAATGAATTCTCCTACCCTTGATCCTGTTTATGCTTTTCTATATTTCCCCTAATTCTTTTACTCTGATCTTCAACAATGCTATTAACATCCTTTGCTTTACACATAGAGTCATTTTTATATCACTCTTTTATTAATATTAGTCTCAATAAATTGGCAATATATTTCAATATTTTAACACTCATTTTTACAATGGTGGTCCATAATGCAAATATTTACCGAATCATTGAAGAGCAATAACCCAATGGACTCAACAATTTGGTGGATTCCAACAATGCAAATTAGAAATGATAATAGCAGGGTCAGACATAATTAACAGCAGATTCTGGCTATTATAACACAGTTGGTGTTCTGTCAGGCATAGATCAAAATTAAAGTTTTTAGCACTGCTCAAATGATTAAGCAAAACTACAAGAAAGCCTGCTTGAAAAGGTAAAGGAAACAAACAAAAGACATTACAGTTTCTGTTAATACACAGACCTGGGGAAACAAAGTGAGAGGAAAGAATCAACTTTCTTAAATTTCCTTCAATCCTTGAAAAGATGAGTATAACCAGTGGCTTCAGACCAAGTCCTTTGTTCCAAGTTGACTGCCAGAGTCCAGTCACACACTTTGATTTCTTCCTCCTGAGCTATGGCTCAGCTCTCCCTTTACTTGTTGCCCCTAGGTATCTCAGGGTCAAGCATATAAATTTCAGGGGCACTTCAATGGGACCATACCACCATGCTGATATTAAACCTACTTTTTGAGTCCAGTCAGTCACTCAGCTCTGAATCCATCTAATAGTACTATTGTCCATCTTTTCTACAACAAAAATATGGGTACTTCATCAAAACATTTCTAAAATCTAAGCAAACTGTTGAGATCCTGGATGGCTGGGTGTGGTTGGCAGAGAAAGACTATTTTCAGGCAAACATGGAAGGGCACTTGATAGGGATCGGTTTAACCTTATAGTCCCACTTTGCTGTGTCCAGCCAAGAAATCCAAGTTAGGTCAAACCCCTGTGGTCTACCCTCCGTTGAGCTTGTGGGCGGTCCTAACTTCCTGTGTCCAGCTAAAACATCCCAGTTATGTCCCTGAAATTAAATTTCTCCTATAAATGTGCCTATGGCTCCCACCATCTTTACTGAATCCCTTTAGGTTGGTCCACTGCAGCAGTCTGCCTTTGTGATGTCTTTCTTCCCTTGCCACATGGTGTCTCTCTTCTCATCCCCCCACCATGCTTCATGGTGTTTCCCTTCTTAACCCCCTTCTTCACTATGCCTTATGGGGTCCTTCTTTTTACCTTGTAGAGTGCTAAATCCCTTTTAGGATTTAGCCTGCTAGCTAAGGGCATGCCTCAAGCTCATGGAGTGTTTCCTTTCTCCTGGCTAATTGAGAGTTCCACTAGGGAACTTTATCATTAATTATTAAAAGCCCTTAACCTTGTCATTTTTATTGTATTTCTTCATTTTGTCTGTAACCTCTTCTCCTAAATAAATCTACCTTTTCCCAAAGAGAACAGCCATTGTGAATTCTTCACATGATCGAACCCCATTTTGTTCTAAATCACATCATCTGGAGCCTCCAACCACAGCATTTGTTACACCAGCCACATCAAACTATATTCATTTGAGTCTACTCTTCTACTAACTTAATAATTCTGTCTTTAAAAAAAAAAAGGGACAAATAAAACTAGTAATAAAGGCCCAAAGTTGCAGAGAGGCAAATCCAGGTTTGATATCTGGGGAGGGACTATTAATAATTATAGTTATCCCTGTGCAGGATGGGTGCTAGACCCCCCATCCCCAAATTAACTAATCAGAGATCTTCAGGTACAAAGGAAGAATATTTATTTAGTCCCTGCAGGGAGAGGCCCCAACACACCTGGGAAGCATCTCAGCTCCCAACATGTGCCTGACCTGACAAGTCAAAAACCGGAAAGCTGGTTAAATAGCAAAAGACCCAAATCTTTTCGTTGGATAGACTAAAAGGAAGTAACCATCATTGACCAATGGTCACCCATGTTGTCTGCTTCCTGTGGGTCACATCACTTCTTGTAGCTGACTTGGAGACCTCTATGCCTAGAGCTCATGTGATTTCCTACAACCTGGGCCCAAGACCTGATCTTCCAGCTCTGGGAATAGGGATCACATGACTCAGGCCTAAGGTTTGACCCCCCCCTACTCTATCTCATAGACTTTGAGAAAGCTTCTTCCGGTGCCATTCATCCCTGAAGGCAATGTGCTGTCTGGACAAGTAGAAATTTCCTCCTCCTTGGAGGTCTTCAAACAGAGACTGGTCAATCATTCACTGAGTATATGAGAGTGGGGATACCTCAATTCTCATGGCTGCTGAGGCAGCCTAGGAAGCGGAGATTCTGGGATTTTGATCTGTCTAGCATGACAGGTACAAGTCAGGCTACTCTTACTACTACAATCATCTTGCTCCTCAAAAAAAAAAAAAAAAAAAAAGGAAAAGGAAAACCCTAAATCACTGACTACTGTGTCGTTTGCCAGAATGGGTGAATCAAAACCAGATCGTGCAGATGGAAAAAGTATTGGATTTTTGAACTAAAAGGTTTGGCTTCCAATACCATCTGTGTCATTTCTACCTGGATAAGCCCTTCAACTTCCCTGACCTTCCATTTCCTCCTTTGTAAAATGAAGCTGGTATTAAACAAAAAAAAAAAAAAAAAAAAAAAGCTGGTATTTATAGGATAATAATAGAAGCTGTTAAACGTTAAAGTTTTTCAAAGTGATTTTATTATTCATTCAATCCTCACAACAACCCTATGAGATTATTGTGCTATTATTATCAACCTTTTTTTTTTTTTACAAGAAGGAACCAGAGGCTGAAAACTGGCCAATCCTGAGTTATTTGGCCAGAGTCCAAGACTGGATTCTAATTCAGGTTTTCCTAACTACCAGTCTAGTGTACTGACCACTACCCCACTTTTCAGATATGAATTAAACTAGATGGTAGCTGAGGTCATTTCTAGCTAGGATTAACTAGTCCCAAAAGCTGCCTTCTAATCTTGAACTCTGGTCCCTGATCCCAGAAAGGAGGAACAAAGGAAGTACCTCAGGCCAGCCTGCTTGGGGCAAGGGCTGGAATGGAAAAGTGATGTGTGGGAGGGGAACATAATAGCATAATAATTCTTTCCTAGAGAGGCCAGGCTGTGACAGGTCTTTTAATGAAGGATAATGGTATTTTGCATTTAAATATACTCAGCTGTTGACTCATTACTGCAGTAGCCCCAGGAAAAGCAAGTAAATCAGAAGGGAAGGAAGCATTTGTCAGGATTGGTTCTTGTTGAAGAGAGTTTATGAGGGCCAGAGATTTGGGCTCTTTCCAGGGCTCCCCCATGCCCACCCATCTAACCCATCTGTCTGCTCTTCTTAAAGAACACAGCATTGTCTTGCAAGGGAAAGAAGAACTTGATGACCTAGATGAAAGTTAATTGATTGAAATTCTTCTGCCAGCTCATTGGAACTCAGAAGCTTAGATCTAGAGCAGGTCAGAACCTCCAAATCTAGTTCAAAGCCCCTTCCCCCACACCACACTCCCATAAATGAAGAAACTGAGACTAAGGAAGTAAAATAACTTATCCACAAGCATTTAAGTAGAGAGTAGCAAAGATGGGACTTGTGTGGAATTAACTGAGTGAAGATGCTCTCATGGGAATATAGCCTTAAACTATACCTTAATTGTGACTTGAGACTTTCTAATAACAAGTGCATCTCTAGTTTAAAAAAAGAAAAAAAAAAGTTGCAGGTGTTTGTCCCATCATGTTTCAGACCACCTCTTAATTAGCATTTAAGTACCTCTTTTAAAGGCAATTTATTCTTTTGTTTTCAGGTTAGATTTTTGCAAATGCAATTTGCAATTGCAATAGGGTATAAGGCCCAACTTCCCCAATGGGAGAAAAGGCAAGATTGGGGAGGGTGGAGGTTTCTGCATTCAGACTATTTGATCTTGTGTTTTGCAGTTTTTACTTTACACTCCTTTTACTGACAAACACTTTGTCATATGGGAGTTGCCCTTTCTTGTGAGATGGTAATAAACCCCTTTTATGTTTTTTCCTACTCTGAGAGTCTCTGTTTTTGTGGTTGATACTGTCCCACACAGACTTTTCAGGTGCCTTCCATTTTTGAATCTTTGATTCACTGCTCACTATTCTTCCTCTAGGAAGTCTTCTCTAATCAACTGAACTGCCATACACTTTAGGGACCATCCTTAATTCCCCTGTTCTTTCCTTAGTGAGTTGTTGAAATCTGCTTGTGCCCCAGGCACCAAGACTATTAATTGAAAAAAAGATTCTACATCTGGAGGAGGAGGTTCTTTATGCAAACTAGATCACAGGTCCAGGAGAAAATAAAAACTTGACAATAAAACAATCTGAATATAAGCATAATCCACAGAACTAAAGGGGATAGAGTTTAGAGACCTATTGCATCAATATTTTCATTTTCCAGATGAGGAAATTGAGATGTAGAGAGGAAACTTGCAGAAAGTAATAGAGCCAGGATTTAATATTTTGTGTTCTGGACACCTCCAAGCTCTTGACATTCCCTGTTCTGAGGCTGATGAGATGAAGTTCCTAAGGAGAATGTAGCAATTTCTGAGTAACCCTAAGGCTACCTGGCCTTGGGAGTGCCACAAACAATGAGGGCTGTCAGAGAAGAATCCTTTGGTCAGTAAACAATAGAATTCAATGATGGGAGCTGTTCCCCCTCTATTCAATACTCTACAAGAAGCCATAGAATTAAATAATGGGTGCAATCCCACCCTGGGCACTCCTCAATTGTACCTCTAAGCCATAAAATTAGCATATCAGTGACTGGAACCTGATCTTTGTTTCTCACACCCATCTTCTTGCTTCTGGCTCTTTGCTAAAATTCCCTTGGAACTCAGATAATAAAACTTTGCCCCTTAACTTGGAGACCAACTGAGTTTGCAAATTCTTTCACCACATTCAAGACACCAGCCTGGAGACTCTAATATTGTAGAGTTATCTTCCCCATCAACAAGGCTTCTCCCAGCTCTGACATTCTCTGTTGTAAGACCCCTCCCACCTCTAACATTCCCTGTTCTAAGGTCTTATGGTAAGAAAATCCACTTTATTACAATTTATGATATAAATCCCAAGACTTTCATCAAGCCATTGTTCCATACTTAGATACGGGTATAGGGATAAGCTTCAGTTGGCACACAGAGAAATGTGTCCATGAGTCATTTCCCCAAAGTATTTATGATCCTAGAAAAATTTACTCAAGCTGTATTTGAAACCTTTCCACCATTACCCATTGGGAATAGTTTATATTACATTTCAGGGGAAAGGAGGCAGGTGTGACAGTGGGTAGAGGACTGGGCCTGAAATCAGGAAGATACCATTTTAAATCTAGCCTCCATAACTTACCAATTGTGTAACCGTGGTCAAATCACCTCACCTTGGTCTACCTCAGTTTCTTCAACTGTAAAGTGGGAATAATAATAGCCCTACTTTCCAGAGTTGTTTTGAAAATCAAAACATGTAAAAAGCTCTTATCACAGTGCCTGGCATTTAGGAGGTGCTAATTTTTAATCCCTTCTCTCCCTTTCCCTTGTAATGCACAGAGAAACTGAGGCAGTATAGAGATTTTTAATAGTTTTTAATAGTTTATTGATAGTAGTGGAGAGTTTGGACTGGCAGCCATATTAGCCAGTCATCTGGATAGGACTCTTGTCTCAAAGTATCCAGCCCTGAGTGAGGGGCTCCAGGGACTCTTACAGGGCTCCAGCACTCTAGGAAACAAAGGCAGAAGCAGGGGTAGAGCACTGGGGGGATAGAAGTTCCAGGAAAGAACTATAAATTCAGTTCTTACAGGTTAGGGGTACAGAGGAAGAATCATAAATTCTGATAAGGAGCTAGGAGACACTGAGTCTGAGACCAGAAAGATGGCCAAACATTGGAGATAAGCCATGTGGAGTTTTAGAACTCTTTGGAATGCCAGTGGCCACAGCCCTAATTATCTCAGTCCTAGTGGCTAGGAAGGTGGGGTTGCCACCAGGGAGACTGAGGCAAAACAATTCAATTAAGGGAAACTGAAACAGGGAACTGTGGCACAACACCCCGATGAGTGGAATGGGAAACTGAGGACTTCACAGAATAATGACTGTGAGAGACTGGTGTGGTTTTTCATTGGGAATCACTACTGCAGGAAGAGATAAATTGTGGCTTTTTAGAATATCAAAGGCAGACCAGACTTTGACTGGGAATCCTATTTGCAAGAGGTCTGTGTGATAAGTAAGCCAGAAATGCCTTGTTCTGGAGATTGGCAGGTCCTGGAAGCTAGTGGCTCTCTCTCTAGAAAAGTTTGCTCAAATGAGAAACTTCAGCCTGATTCTCTTCCCTGACTTGTCCCGGAATTTCACTAGATTCTAATAAACTTCTACTTTGAGAGATCTTTGAGTGATGATTTTGAGTCAGAAGTTGCATTTTTATCCCGCACACTGATAATCTGTTAATGGCTTCAGAGATCTGAGATGAAGCAAACATTTTGTCCTTTGGTTGACTTTCTCAGTAACTGCATAAAGGAAAGCAAAACATCGGGGGACAGATGAAACTAATGTATGATGAAAATGAGAACTTTTTCTAAAATGACTGATAAAATGATTGTCAAAAAGGAGGAAATTTCTGTGTTCCCCCTTCTTCCCTCCTTGCCACCATATTCCCTTCCAGGTCAAAATCTATGATTCTATGAATTGATTCAACTTCCCTGGCACTTGAGAGTTGAAAATCTAAACTGCAAATTCCTTTTCTAGTCTAAAGGATTTTGTTCCCCTTTCCCACCTCCAAACTCTTAGGGGTATCCCTCCCTGCTTCTCCAAAACTAATGATATAATCAAATGGGCACGTGATGCTGTCAATTAAAAGAAAATAAACATTTGAATCATTTTCCTGGTGCTTCATTAGAATGCAGTTGGGACTCACACATTTTCCATTTGTTATTACAGGGACAAAGCAGATGGTGACACATCTCACACCTAAAGAAATGTGTCTACTCTCCTATTCCTAGGATGTTCCTCCACCACTATCAGCTATCACTTTGGAAATGAGTCCAGAAAACTGATTATGCATAAGGTTGGTGGCTCATTTTAAAATCTAAATATATATATATAAATAAATATAAATGAAATCTAAAAATAAGGCACAACCTGAGTCCTATTGTGGGGTCTGTATCTTCTTGATGTGGGCTTCATAAACCAGTTTATTATTAAAAAACAAAAACCAAAACCTATGAGGAAGTTAGTTTTCCCAGACTATCCTGTATTTGTAAGATAATTCCTACAAAATTCCTATACCAGGCCTCAGTTGCCTTAAGAAAATGAGTCAAAGACATTTTACCCACCTCCTTTGTCTCAGTCCTCTCTGAAAACTTAACTATTTAGCCTCTCTATACAACTCTAGTATATTAACCAACCTCTATCACCTAAAACTCCTTACCCACTTCCTTCGTCCCAGTCCTCTTGGCATCTCTATATAATCCTAGTACCTTAATCATCCTCTAAGATCTCAGTACCATTTCTTGGTCCCAGCTCTCTGGGAAGACTGACTATTTAACGCCTTCAAGCCATCCAGATTACTTTGTTAAAAATACACATCTTTTATCTTCCCAACTCTTTCCCATATTTTTTTCTTCTCCCACAGGCCATATAATCTCTCCCTTGCCTAAAGTGTGTTGAAAAAAATCATCTTTAGATTTTTGCCCATAGCCTTTTTTTTCCATCAATAAGGGTACCTTTTGGTAAAAAGAACGCCTCATTTTGATTTTTCACAATTTTTATTCCTCATCCTTGCTCTCCCAAACTACACGGACCATCTACATCACTCTGAAGGGAACAATAGAATGAAAAATATCAATCATTCAATCAATAAACATTTATTAAGTGCTTACTCTGGTTCTAAATGCTGGAGATATAAAAAAGAAGTAAAAGTCCCTGCCCTCAAGGAGATTACAGTCTAATGGGGGAGGGGAGAGTAATATGCAAACAAATATATAAAGTAAGTTATATAGAGAATAAATAGGAAATACTTCATAGAGAAAAGGCATCTAAAATGAAATGGATTTGTGGAAGCTGGGATTTTAGATGTAACCAGGTAGGGAGATGAGAAGCGCCAGTTGGACACTCAGCAAACTCACCATTGAACTTACTGACCTTTATGGGAAATGGATGGGTATTTATTTGGTTTTCCCAGTTATAAAAATTAAATTATGAATTTTATGATGAATAAAACTTAAATTAGAAAATTGAAACGCACAAGTGAAGTGGTGCACCTTCTAGGGAAGATGTAATAACCCTAAGGCCATCTGGCCTTGGGAATCGTGATTACAAATAATGTATTTCTTCCTCCTAGGTTATCCTGCCCCAGTTTACTTTATATGACCAGGATACTATGGCTAGAAATATTGCTGGCTGTTAGATAACAGCCTGTTAGTCTATGATAAAAGAGTTTCTGAGACTAATGGGCAACAATAGTAAGGTGCTTGAAGTTGCTGCAGGTGCAGGACAAAGATGGCTCTCTGCCACTTGATCTAGCGATATTTCAAGTCTAAAAACACACCTCTGGAAGGTTCTCCTCTCTTCTGCTTCCTCCCTGAGCTCTGCCCAGAGAATTATGGGTATTGTACCTGGTCAGAATCAGACCATTCCTCAACTCCACCTCTAAGACATCAAATTAGCATCAGTGACATGAAGCATCTGGTTTGTCTAGCTTTTCCCTATAAATATATTTTCTTGCCCTGGTTCTTTGCTAACTTGTTTTGGAAGTTAGTTCACTTTAGTTGGTGTATAATAAATTTCACCTCTTGACTTGGAGTTGGGTCCGAGCCTGCAAATTTTTTTGAGACACCTCCCAACACTGGTCTGGAACCCCAACCTTTTTGCAGTCCCCTTTGAACTCCAACACAAGGACATCAAAGAATAATCAATAGTGGACAATTAAATTTGGATGGAAATCTCCTGGACTTTGATCTTCCTCTCCTTGGATAATTTTTCTCCATAAGAATGAAGAATTTGAGCTCCTTGGGGGCTTATATGATAAGAAAAGGGAGTTTCCCTCTCAGATAAGGAAGAACTGGAAAACTGGAGATGTGATGCAGCATGAGCTCAAAGAACCAAAGGAAGCACTGCTCTGATCATATTTTACTTTAAATTACATGCCTTATAAGGGACAATGGTAACCTGAAAAGGATCCTGGTTGGTCAAGATCCAGAAAGAAGAAATAGGGCTAACTAAACCCCATAAAAAGGCTTGACCTGGCTTCTGTAGATATGTTTCCATTCTACAGAATTGGGGTACAGCCATTCTTGCAAGACTGTAAAATAAATCTTTCCTGCATTTTCCAGTGAGTCAGTGGAGTTCTTGTAAGATAGTTTGTTTCTACATCTTCTAAAAGTTACTCAGCTTCTTTGGGACTTAATTTCTTCATCTTTGAGTAGGAAGGATTAACATTATGGTTCTTTCCAAACCCAACATCCTATGCTTCTATGAATATCTTCAACAAGGTCCCATGAAGGGAAAAGTAGGAAGGTGGCTACCAAACCAGAGTCTTGGAAAGACAAAGTATAAGAAGGAATTGAGAGCTACAAAGAACCATAGAGATCATCTAGTCCAATTCCTCACTTTACTGATGAATTAATTGAGGCCCAGAATGCAAGGGCCTAACCTAAGGTCACATAGTATAGTGCACTGAAAAGAATATAGTGGATTTGAAGTCAGAGGACCAAGTTTCTAACCCTAGCTCTTTCATTAACTAGTTGTGTCACCCTGGGAAAGTCTCTTACCCACTATTTTCTCAGTTTCCTCATCAGTAAAATTATATATAACTGTACTAGATGGCCCCACCAATCCCTTCCAGCTCAAATCCTATCTGGACTTTCCCACTATGATAGAATATCTAAGGAGACATTTAGTAGATGGGATTTTATATTTCATCAGGGTCCAAGATTGGGACAAAGGACAATCAGAATCACTTTGTTCTTTCCTTTCTCTCCTACTCTCCACAAGAGAGTAGATAGGGAAAAATCAAAATGGATGTAGAAAGAAGATGGAGGAATACAAAGTAGAGGCAGATAGCAGATAGAAAGCAGGAAGAATTGAGATTTTGAAAGCTCTCAACAGACCAGAATATTGAACTGATTTTTGTAGGATCAAATTTAACAAAGATAAATGTAAAGTTTTACATTTAGGTCCAAAGAAACATGTCTCAAGTACGAGGAGAGGTCTAAATTACATGGCAGTTCCTCTGAAAAAGATCTGGATATGTTGGCAGATGGAAATCTCAATACAAGCCAATAGTACAACACAAAATGGTATCTAAAAGACTTTTGTGATCTTGGGTTTCATCAAAAGAGGCCTAGCTTTCAAAAATAAGAAAGCCAAAATACTAATGTGACTTAATCTATTCTACTGTTAAGAAGAAGGTATTATCAGACAATTCTTAGCCTATCTAGGAAGGAACTCTTTAGTAACCCCCACTGTCCATCCCTCAACCTCTGGGTGGCTTCAAACAACCTTTTAGGATATTGATTAGCATATCTTCAGGCAGGTCTGAGACTTGGTCTGCTACCTGGATCCTGAACCCTCTCTCTGAGCTGCCAGATCTGGCTCCTGATCCCCCATCTCCTCTGAGTTCCTGCCTTTACTACTCTGGTCTCCCTGAGAAAAACCCCCAAGGGTAAATTTCCCCTATAAAAGATCTGCTTATTGGTCAAAGGATATGAACAGACAATTGTCAGATGATGAAATTAAAACCATCTCTAGTCATATGAAAAGTTGCTCCAAATCACTATTGATCAGAGAAATGCAAATTAAGACAACTCTGAGGTACCACTACACACCTGTCAGATTGACTAAAATGACAGGAAAAGATAACGATGAATGTTGGAGGGGATGTGGGAAAACTGGGACACTAATATATTGTTGGTGGAACTGTGAATGGATCCAACCATTCTGGAGAGCAATTTGGAGCTATGCTCAAAAAGTTATCAAACTGTGCATACCCTTTGACCCAGCAGTGTTTCTATTGGGCCTATATCCCAATGAGATCTTAGAGGAGGGAAAGGGACCCACGTGTGCAAGAATGTTTGTGGCAGCCCTTTTTGTAGTGGCTAGAAACTGGAAACTGAAGGGATGCCCATCAATTAGAGAATGGCTGAATAAATTATGGTACATGAATGTGATGGAATATTATTGCTCTATAAGAAACGACCAGCAGGACGATTTCAGAGAGGCCTGGAGAGACTTGCATGAACTGATGCTGAGTGAAATGAGCAGAACCAGGAGATCATTATACACAGCAACAACAATATTACATGATGTTCAATTCTGATGGACATGGCTCTCTGCAACATAGAATTGTCTCAAACCAGTTCCAATTGTTCACTGAAGAAGACCATATACACCCAGATAGAGGGATATGAAATATGGACCACAATGTAACATTTTCATGTTCTCTATTGAGGTTTGCTTGCATTGTGTTTCCTTTCTCTGATTTTCTTTTTTTTTTTCTTGTAGATAGTATTTTTCTTGCACAACTTGTCAAGTATTTCAACATTATTAACATGTAATGGACTTCCTGCCATCTAGTGGAGCGGAGAGGACTGGGGGTAAAATTTGTAATGGAAAGCTTTGTAAAGATCAATGCTGGGGAATTACCCATACATATGTTATACAAATAAAAAGCTTTAACTAAAAAAAATATAAAAAATAAAAAAAAAAGATCTGCTTATGATGAAGATCTTTGCTAAGTTCTCTTTAGGACTAAGCCCACTATGAGTTATTCTCTTTCTCTTCTTCATAGCGCCTTCCCTTTAATGGGACCTTTCTCCTTACTCTAGCTAGCTCTGGTCAGTCTAAACTGCCAGACAATGGCTTTCTCCTACATCATGGAGTATTTTCTTTCTCTGCTTAATTGCAAGTTCTGGAGAACTTACCCTTTTCCTTGTTCTAACTATATGCTCTCCCAATTCTATTTCATATTTAACATTCCTGGTATCTATTGTGTCTCTTCATTTTGTCTGTAACCCCTTCTCTTAAATAAATCTAGGTTTTTTCAAAGAGAATGGCCAATGTGAATTTGTCATATGTTTATTTTGATCCCAATTGCATCAACATTGCTGACTTTTTCCTAGACACCATACTCCTATATGCTTTTTTGCCTTGATCAACAAAAACCCTTATTAGCATTTGGCTCAATTGTTATTGAACTAGTAATCCAAAACTTAATATTAAGATTTCAAAGAGATGTCAGTGTAAAATGATGCTATCGTTGGCAATTTATGCTTTAATAATAAAGTCAATAATCACCAGACACTCTTCAGCCACAGGACCAGATGAAGATGCATTCTTTCCAGGTGTTGTAGTCAGACAGGGTATGGCTAACATAAGCTCATATCAACCCTGTGGGGTAGGTGCTATTGTTGAAATTCAAAAAGAGACCCCAAAAGGTTGGGGCTGCAGACTGGTGTTGTGAGGTATCTCAAAAGAATTTGTAGCCTTGACCCCATCTCTAAGTCAGGGGCAAAGTTTATTGCAATTCTAATACCAATTGAAGCAGGTTAAGTTCCAAAAGGATTTAGCAAAGAACCAGGAGCAAGAAGACAAATTTATAGGAAAAGACAGAGGGATCTGGTTTTATATGTCACTGATATGCTAATTTTGTAGCCCAGAGGTAGAACTGAGGAGTAGTCTGATATGCACTTCATCTTTTCTTTCAGAAACCCTGTTATCATGGACCAAGAGATTGCTATCTAGTAGTCAAAGTTTCTAGGACTATATTCCTAAACCCAGGAGATTTTAGGATCATTGACAATAGCACTCCTAGGATCTGGGGGCGGGAGGGGCCTCAGAATTACTGCTTTATTTCTCCTAGAAGCTGCATGCCTTCATTATCTTCCCTGTTTTGCAGCTAAATCTATCATTGCCTCCAAAGATGAGTCTCAAGTGTTCAGGAGGGATCTTCTCTTTGTCTTGAAGTATGGAAGTATTGACTTCAGTTCTGGGCATGACAATTTATGAAGGACATTTATAAGAAAAGAGATCAGTGAAATGGTGTAGCAACTGGTGAGCATAACATAAAAGAGTTGGGTGATATTTAGACTGGAGAAGAGAAGAGGTAGAACAGGTAATTGTGCTCAAGAATTTGAAGGACTATCAATAAGAAGGATTAGATTTATTCTAAATGGCTTCAAAGAGCAGAAGTAGGAACTGCAAATGGGCTTTAAAGATGAGATGGATTGCCTAACAATACAACATGTCCAAAAAAAGAAAAAAAAAAAAAAAAGGATGAGATCTTAGGAGGGATTGAGGTTCCCCTCACTGGATGTTATTCAAGCAAAAAACTCTTATTACTTATGTTGTGGAATAGAGTGCAAGGTATATTTTGGGGAGAGCATGTTTTGTTTTTGTCCTTGTATTTTCAGAGGTTTAATCTGGCACCCAGCATAGTCAGTTCTAGTCAACAAGAATTTATTAAGAATTTTCTATGTGGTAGGTACTATACTAAGCACAAGTGTTTATTGAGTACTTGTTAAACTGAATTCACAATCATAAATCTGGGTGGTGGGAGTGGAGAAGGAAGGGAATAAGCATTTATGTAGTGCTTATTATATGCCAGTCACTGTGCTAAGCAATTTTTATAAATATTATCTCATTTGGCCATTGTAACAACCTTGTGAGGTGCGTGCTATTTTTATCCCCGTTTTCAAACTGAGAAAATTGAGGCAGACAGCAATGAAGTGCTTTGCTCAGGGTCCCATGATTATTAAGTGTTTGAAGTCAAATTTGAACACAGATCCCCCACAATGGCAAGCCCAATGCTTTATCCTCTATCACCTAGCTGCCTCAGAATTACAAAGGACCTTCAAGATCTAGTCGAACACTCTCTGAAATCACTCTTTTGACCTTCACTTGACCTGACAGACCACTTTCCCCAGAGTTCAGGGGCTACTTCCCCTTTAGGGTTCCAGGGGAAATCTGTGGGTTAGAAAATTCCACTAGTAAAGATCAAAATGTCCCACCATCATGTGTCTCCTATTAATTAGCCACTGATATCAACTGAGCAATGAACCAATCTAATTAGCTAATTAAATCTACAGCCTTTTGGCTTTAGAAACAAATATTTTCTAAAGTAATAAATTAAGGACAAACCTAGGGCACTCTTTTCTCATAGAATCTTGAGGAGATTGGGCTCAAGTTTTGGGCACATGGGGGAAAAGGACAGCTCCTAGCTCGACATCATTTTGCTGGAAGTCTTTTCTACCCTCATGGGTCCCTGCTAAGGTTCTCCTTGGCCATGACATACTTTCTTTGGAGCTCCTATCTCCTTAGTTTATCCTAAGTTCCAGGTATAGACACTGCTTCTAGCCATTACTTTGGCCTCTTTAACTTTGCCAAGGGATATTGGTGAGAAGTTCAGATCATTGGACCCTTCAAAGTTTAAAAAGTCCTCTTCTAGTTAGAGGTTAATCAGTCATTCAAGAAGCATTTATTAAGCCTTTTTTATATTCCAAGCATTTATTCTGTGCTAAGTTCCAGAGATATACACATATAAGCAAAAACCATGCTCTTAACAAGCTGACATTCTAATGGGTTAAGACAACACCTAAAAAGTGATCTGAAAATAGATGGGGAGTAAAGGAAGGAGATACCCATGAGGCACAGTGATCAAATCCAGGATATGAAGAATGTTCTATGCTCTTTCCCCAAATGGAGATTATGGAAAGAAATTGCCAGTGGGAGAAAGGGGATGTGAGGGTAGAGGAAGAAACAGTTGAGTCATAGTGGCAAAATCCAGAGGTGATAGAAATAGAATGAGTCTTTCCTTCTCCTTATGACCCAATTAATTTCCTCTTAATGTCCTGGTTTGAACTGAGCTCTCTTGGTTCAATACTGTAATAATATTATGGGTTCAGAACCAGATTTCTTTTTTGTAGTAAACCCACAAATAAAATACAATATATAATATAATATTAATGTTTTTGATCCATTATTTCAATAGATTTCCTCATCTGGAAAAGGTATCAGGCTAGAGTATCTTGTTAATTACTTGAAGTGGGTTGGGTGACTTAAAAATTTCATCATCCATATACCATTATTTTACAGATGTAGAAAATGAGGTTGAAAAGTGAAATGGATTGCTCAGGGTAATAAGGTGGTAAGTATTCAAAATGGAATTCTAATGGGGACATCAGAGGTCACTTAATTCATTCTCATTATTTCACAGGTGAAGAAATGGAGAACTCAGAATGTTAAGTGACTGGTCCATGGTCCCATGACGGACCCATAAACATCTGAGGTAGAATTTGAATCAAAGATCCTTGATTCAATCCAGAGCATTTTCCATGACAGCAATCTCCAGAATTGTAATAACTTTCCCAAGAGGCCAAAGCAGGTCCCATGACTGTAGATTCAGTGCTCTGAGTTCAATTATCTTTCCACCTCCCCAAACTCCTTCAATTATACTGTTGTATTGCATGGCATTGAATCAAATTAAGGATTCTTTTTTAGATATGGGTTAAACCAGATGGGTTCTGAGGTTTTGTGAAAAAAAAAAAAAAAAAAACAGGGAAGTTCTGAAATGTTTGTTCATGCTCTCAGAAATAGTGAAATAGAAAGACCTTCAGTGACATGGACCACTGTTCCCACCCACCCCCAGTTTCAGCTAACCTGCCTCTGTCTCCCCCATACACTGAGTCGGGCAGGGCAGGGCTCCATAGGGAGAAAGTTAGACCTCACTCACCATGGAAGCCAGCTTTCTGCCTCTGCCCTGGTGCCCTTAGTCTGCTAACAAGAAGAGTTTGTCTTAGCTCCTAATTACCCAGTAAGACACAAACGATGCAAATATTATGCTAAATGTGGCTCCTTAAAAATAGCAGAGCCAGAGATGAGGGAAGAGATGTCTTGTCATTTGCAATTTGTAAATGAGCTTCATAACTCTTTTATAAACCCTTAGTTTCCCCTCTCCCTCCTCCCAGGGATTGCTGTTCCTAATCTGAATTCCTGAAAGAGTCACCTTCCCCCAAGAAAGGTGTCCCCTAAAGGGAGACGAGAAGAACGATGGGAGACCAAGCGAGGCCCTTGATTGTCTGCATCTGATTAGCAATTACACGCAGCAAGAGCCAGATGTAAATACTGTCATGGCCTAATGGGAAGGTGTCTTCAACAGCAGGGCTCCAGGCTCTGGTAGAAGGAAGTTGGGGACAAGGGGAGGAGACAAAGACTGGTAGTGGAGCTGGTTATCCTTTGTCTGGTTTTCTGGTTTTCTGGTATTCTCTCTACTGGGAGGCCACTTGTATAGTGGCTTGAGGGCAGGCCTTTATGCCAGGAACATCTGGGTTCAAATACTGCTTCTGATACATCCTAACTGTATGACCTTGTGTATTGACATTGGGTAAGTATTGAGGACAAAAAGAAAGGGAAAAAAAAAAGGTCTTGCCTCAAAGAACTTTTTATTTAATAAGGGGAGATAATATGTAAAAGATTGTTATATATGCAATATAAATTAGAGAATCTCAGAGGGAAAGCTCTAGATTAAGAGAAAGGAAGAAAGGCTTCTTGAAGAAGATGGGATTTAAATTGCAAGATGGCTCGATACCATAATTAGGCAAAAAAGCAGTTGGATCAAATAATCATGGGTTTTAGATTAATGTTGTAAAGTCCTTGATTAATAGGTGGTACAGTATAGAGAAATCTGATTTCACATTTACTAGCTGGGTGATCCTGAGCAAGTCACTTAACCCTGTTTGCCTCAGTTTCCTCACCTGTAAAATGAAATGGAGATGGAAATGGCAAACCACTCTAGTATTTTTGCCATGAAAACCCCAAATGAAATCATGAAGAGTTGGTACATGACTAAACAACAACTATAAACAACTTTTATTTATTTAGATGTCTTTGAAAATCATTGAATGGGCTGGGGTGATATTGTATAGAAAATGTGTTTAGAGGAAACTTAAGTCACTTCCTGTGTATTATCTCTTAATATAGAGTAGTCAGGAAATAGGGATCCAAGCATCTGGTAACTCAGAATAGACAATTCCAGCCAGGCTCTTGAATAGAAATAGAGCGAGTATGAAGAAGAGCCTGGCCTAAGCCTCTATTTCAGCCCCATAACTTGTACCCCAATAGTAACTACTTGTTTCTGAGTCTGACTAGCTAATTATTATCAACTGATAGTCATTGAGGAAAACATCAGTAGAGGGGCTCATGAACTATACAGTATTAGAAACAACTTCACCCCATCCTGCCCTTGGAATACTACAGGGTCTCCCAGAATCTCAAGGAAAAAATGTAGCATCCTTGTTTTGGGGAGCCAATTGGCCAATGGATGGATTAGGATCATAACTCCAAGCCAATTGTTCATCTCTAACACTAAAAATTAATAAGGTACCAATGATTTGCATTGGTAAAGGAAGTTTCCTTAATAATGGGAGCTTCCTACCCCAAAGGGATGGCAAATCTAATCTGTCACTATCAATTCGCCAGGACTAAGTTAAGTTACACAATAGACATCATCCAACCTATCAAGACTACTAATATCACAGACCTTAAGAGTGGAAGGACCAGGAAAAAAAAAAAAGAGTGGAAGGACCTTGAGGTCATTTTGTCCATCCCTGAAGTGAAAACTCCTTCCACTGGTGCAGGTTGCTACCACATCAATAACTCATATTCTTTAGAATTCAAGTGTCAAGTGACTCATTAGTGACATCCATCCAGTGAGAGGAAAGATTTGAGCTTTAGTTCTCTATTTTACATTTTATGTTTACATTTCTACATTTTTCTACCTTTTACATCTCCATTTTACAGATGGAAAAACTGAGATCCAGAAAGGGAAAAAGATTACCTTTAGGAAAAGAATTCTCTAATCTTTTCATGCCCTGGTCCCTCTGGCTGTCTGATTTGAAGTAAATCAATGAATGAACAAATAAATAGAAGCACTAATGAATGAATGAGTAAGTGAATGAACAAGCAAATCAATCAATCAGTGTCATCTTCACAGAATGACAGCATCTCAGGACTGGAATGGAAGGAGGACCAAAATCCATTCCAGCTCATCCCAAAGCAGCAATTCATCTCGATTTCATCTGAAGGTCTCCAGTGATAGAGATTGATTGGATGAAGTTTTCTCAGTTTGAGACTGTCACATGATCCCTATTCCCAGAAGATTAGGTCTTGGACTTTGGGTTGCAGGGAGTCACGTGGTCTCTAATGGTCAGACCCTCAGGAAGTGATGTGACCCACAGGAAGCAGATAACATTGGTCAAGGTTGGTTATGTCCTTTTAGTCTACCCAATGAAAAGGCTTGAGTCTTTTGTTATTTAAATCTGAGTAACGGAAGCTGGCCAGGTTCCATGAGCACATAGCAGGAGCTGGGATGGCTCCCAGGTGTGCTTGGGCCTCTCCCTGCAGGGACTAAATAAATGCTTTCTTTGTACCTGAAGATGTTTTCAATTAATTAATTTGGGAAAGAGTCTAACACCTGTCCCACACATGATGATACCATGTTTCCTTTTTCACAATAATGTGAGTTTTTTATGTAAAAAATAAGATACATAAGTTTTCAAAGGAAATATATTGAAAGAAAGTTAGCAGTTTGTGGGGGTGGAGTTATGGTTTTTGTTTGTTTATTTTTTGCTTAAAGTTCATGGATCTCAAGTTTAGAACTCCTACTCTAGGACTTTGCAGAACCATTATACAAGATACATTTCTCTTTCTATCAATAGATATCCTAGTACATAGTACAAGTTTAATAAATGCTGATTTTTTTTTTTTTTTTTGCTTTTTTGCTGAGGCAATTGGGATTAAGTGACTTGCCCAGGGTCACACAGCTAGGAAGTATTAAGTGTCTGAGGCCAGATTTGAACTCAGGTGTTCCTGACTTCAAGGCTGGTGTTCTATAAATGCTGATTATTGATTGATTCAGTTATTGAATGCTTCCTAAGAGCAAAACTTTGGGCTAGAAAATGGTGATACAAAGTTCAAAAGTGATTCAGCCCTGGAGAAACTTGGAAACAAATTGGAAGGAAATGACAGGCGCAGAAGTAACCAACACTAGAAGGCAGGATGCAAAGGATAGGGAGATCCCAGACAAAAATTCTAGAAAAATTTGTAGAGGGAGAGAACATAATTAACTTGGGACTGCTGGGTAGGAAGGGATAAAGGAGTGCTTCATGGAGTGTGTGCAGCAGTTGAACCAGGCTGAGAAGGAAGATAATTTCAATTGGCAGGAATTAGAATTCTCTATTTGTTCTGCAACTAAACAATGGTCTGAGCAAACGCGGGAGAGAACAGGTGACATGGGGGACATAAAGTCCTTGAAGAAGATTTTAATAAGAAATCAGGATGAAAAGGGCCTAAGGGGAAAGTTAGGGAGGATCCAAAATGTCAGGCTAAGATCTTAGCGTGTTATTCTCTAGGCAATGGGGAGTCACTGAATTTTGGGAAGCCAGAGGGTAACTTGGTCAGACCTGAGACAATTGTTCAGAGCTATGAGTGTGGAGAAGAGAAGCATTATTCTCATTCTCATATGAGAACTATGAATGTGGAAGAGAGAAGCATTGTTCCTGGTTCAGAGAGGTGAGGGAGGTATCAGGAAATGACTTCAGAACTGAAGAAAGGATAGGTTTTATAGAGATAAGTCAGGTCACAAACAGCCAGACAGAGGATGGCGATCTTCCAAATTGAAGGGAGGGATCTATAATTACCAGGATTTGGGATGAGCCAGACTTAAGCACATTGCCATTCGTATCATACTGCAGTCATATGCAAGTGATTTTTTTTCTGAGTTGCTTGCCTTCTATCTGAAGGAGACTATAGTTCTTTTAAGGTAAATTAACGAATGAACAAATAAAGAGATGAATAAATAGAAACACTAATGAATGAATAAGTAAATGAACAAGCAAATCACTCAATCAGCATCACCTTCACAGAATGGCAGCACCGGAACAGAAGGAGGCCCAAATCATCCAGTCCAACACATCCCAAAAGCAGCAATTCATCTAGCTTTCACCTGAAGGTCTCCAGTGATAGGGAACTCACTACTTCTCAAGACTACAAATTTTATTTCTTGGTAGATTAATTGGGAAAAAAGTTGTTGGTAGATGTTTGTTTCCCCTGGATGTCAAGCCTGAATTCTCCCCTCACCTAGTGATTTTAGTTCTGCCCTCTGGGGGCTGGAATCTAGTCTTTCTTGACATCTCTTCAAAGGCATCTGGATAGCGTAATAAATAGAATACTGAATCTAGAATCAGGAAGTTGTTACTGTTCAGTCATTTCAGTCATGTCCACTCTTCATGACCCCTTTTGAGGTTTTCTTGGCAAAGATAATGGAGTTTTCCATTTCTTTCTCCCGGTAATTTTAAGAAGGGGAAACCGAGGCAAGCAGGGTTAAATGACTTGCCCAGGATCACCCAGTTAGTATCTGTCTGAGATTAGATTTGAGCTCAGTTCCTCCTGATTCCAGGCCCAGTACTCTAATCACCACAATATCTAGATGCCCCAGAATCAAGAAGACCCAAGTTCAAGTCTAGTTTCAGGCATTTACTAATTGTGTGATCCTAGGTAAGACACTTGACCTCTATGTGTCTCGGTTTTCTTATTTGTAAAATGAGCTGGAGAAGAAAATGACAAAGTACTCCAATACCTTTGCCAAGAAAATAAGCAATTAGGTGGCATAGAGTTCCAGGACTAAAGTCAAGAAAATCTGGATTCAAATCTGACCTCAGATACTTACTAGCTAAATGACAATGGACAAGTCACTTAACTCTGTTTGCCTCAGTTTTTTCACCTGTCAAATGAGCTGGGGAAGGTGTAATGCCAGAGAAACTGAAGCAAGATGGAGATTAGAGATTTTAATCATTTATTGATGGAGAGGTTAGACTAGTCGGCTGCATCAGATGACTGTCTCAAAGTATCCAGCCAGGAACGAAGGGCTCCAGGGACTCTTATACGGCTCCATCGCTCAGGGAAACAAAGGCAAGGCAGGGTACAGCACTGGGGGGAATAGAAGTTCCAGGAAAGGACTATAAATTCAGAGCACTGGGGGGATAGAAGTTCCAGGACCATAAGTTCAGTTCTGACAGGTTGGGAGTATGGAGAAAGAATCATAAATTCTGATAAGTTTGGGAAGAAGCTAGGAGCCACTGAGTCTGAGCCCAGAAAGATAAAGGGGTTATTGAGGTGTTTGAGACAAGCCATCTGGAGTTTTATAATTCTTTGGAATGCCAGTGGCCAGACTCCACATCCCTAATTATCTCAGTTCTACTAACCAGGAAGGGGGGTTGCTACTGAGGCAGAACAATTCAGGGAAACAGACAGGGGAACTGAGGCACAACAAAGGAAATGACAAATCATTCCAATATCTTTGTCAAGAAAACCCTAAATGGGATCACAAAGAGTCAAACATGACTGAATTTCTGAACAACAAAATAGGGATAATAATAACATCTTCTTACCAGGGTTGTTGTAAGGATTAATTGAGATAATGTATGTAAAGTACTTTGTGCTACAGAAATGCTAGTTATTTTTAAATATGTGAAGAGAGCTTTCATGTTCCCCTTAAGTCTTTTTTTCTTAAGGTTCAGCATCCCCATTTCTGTCAGCTCTTCTTAGTTGGTCCTCTTCTGTCTTAGTCATTCATAATCCTGGTTACTCCCCGTTGGACCTGGTCTCACCTAATTTTGCAGATGAAGAAACTGAGGCACAGGGCGATTAAATGTCATGCTCTCAGTTACACAAGCAGTAAGTGGTAGAGTACTTCCAGTCGTGTTTAGCTTTGCTGTCTGTGCTCTCCAACAAAATAAAGTGTGAACTCCAGACCTCGAGTGAAAACCCCAATAGAAATTTGGGAATATGGGAGCAGAAAATGCAGGAGACTCATCAGAATGCCCTGCATCATTTTGCAGAGTCTGTAGGAGAAATCGGCTGCCCTGACTAGCTGTTCCATGCTCTTGGGGTCACTTGGTGATGTAAAAATATATTAAAAATACAGAAGACATTTCTTATGCCTGCCTGTCTCCCATGACCCACTGACATCTCTATCAAATGAAATTTAAAACATCCTCTGGGTATAACAGGCAAATGTGGTGTAGTAGAAAAAGAAAACTGAGGAACAGAAGGGCCTGGATTTAAATGTCATCTCTGCTACTGGCTATTCATGTGACCTTGGACAAATCACTTCCCCTCAATTCCATCATCTATAAGACAAGGGAACTAGACCTGATGACTTTTAAGGCTCCTTCCAGGCTCCTGTGGAATGTAAGCTCTTAGTGAGCAGGGACTTTCATTTGTGTCTTTCTATCTCATCACAATGCCAGTATATGATAGGTGCTTAATAAATGCTTACTGGTTGATTGATACAGGATAATATAAAAAGGCATTACATGTCACAGTAGTAGAGAGTAAGCCTTGGAGCCAGGAATACTTGGGTTACATATTGGCTATGTAGCTCCAGGCAGATCATTTACTCTTTGAGTGCTCTGAATCAAAGTTTCTTAAACTATGGGTCATAACCCCTATGGGGGTCTCACAACTGAATGTAGGGGTCATGAAATTATGATTTTTATCAGCAAATCTTTCATTTGTATACCTATATTATAGACCTATATATCCAGGCTTGCACAAAAATTTCTTGAGTGAAAAGGAGTCATGTTTGGAAAAAGGTTAAAAAACCCTGCTCTAGGCAAGTTCCTAAGATGCTGTTAAAGTATAAACTTGTTTTAGTAGTGAGAATTTCCTCGACAAGAGATCCTTATAACAATAAAATCACAATCTCTTTCCCTATGATGATATAAATGATACCTTTCTGTGAATCTTTCTGAATCCCCATCGCACCAATATTTACATACACATGTCCATTCACATATGCCTTCTGATTAACTCTCATAGAAATATTATGAAATAGGATCAACAGGCTTGGTAACTGAATGGAGATATAGGGTGAAGAGTTAAACATGACACTGAGGCTGTGAACCTAAGTGTTCAGAAGAATTCTATGGCCACCTAAAAATTTCATGAATTGGCAATAAAGCATTATCTGAAGAACTTATTGACAAAAGGGGGTCAAGTATCCAAGTGCCAGAAGACAGAAAAAGCAAGCAAGAAAGAAGTTTAAGATGAAATCAAATTTGATGCCCTCTATCCCCAGAAAAAAATGAAATTTTGATAGGCTAGACCAATATACTGAATCAAATGAGGTGAAATTTAATAGAGATAAATGTAAAGTTTTATAAATGGGCCCAAAAAATAAATGGATCCAAATATAAGATGGTAGAAGCATGATTAAACAGCAGGTATCTGAAGATGTGGTGGTTTAAGTGGATTGTTAGCTTACATGAGTTGTAAGATAGCCAAAAAAAAGTTTAAACAATCATCAGAAGAGCTTACTCTTAGGAAGGTATTATTTCTACTGCTCTCTGGCCTGCCCCGACTATATCTGGAATATTATGTTCAGTTCTGGGTACCACACTTGAAGACAGTGATTAGTGGACAGGGAGTTCCAATGAGATATAATTAGAATGAAGTCTTGGACCCATTCCAGATGATGATTTGTTAGGGTTTTGTTTGGAAAAGAGAAGACTATATAGGATTATGTTTAGTTGTCTTAAAGTATTTTGAAGGACTATTCTGTGGTAGAGGGTTTTTCTTCTTGGCCTCAGAAGTCAGTATCAAGGCAGTGGGGTAGAAGTTTCAACAAGATATATTTGTTTGCTACAAAGACTAAGTTTTTTTTGTTTGTTTTGTTTTGTTTTTTGCTCTTTGCTGAGGCAATTGAGGTTAAGTGACTTGTCCAGGGTCACACAGCTAGGAAGTATTAAGTGTCTGAAGTCACATTTGAACTCAAGTCCTCCTGACTTCAGGGCCGACACACTATTCACTGTGCCATCTAATTCCCTGGACAAAGTTCTTAAAAATTAAAATGGAATAGGTTATCTGGACAAAATTGTCACTGTTGGAACAAGAAGCAGACATTTAGCTGTAATTTAATGAGGATTTAATGACTTTAGCAGCAATTGAGCCTTACCTGCACCAGCAGAGACTCCCTGATGGAACAAAAAGATAAAGCTTATATTTGCTGTTTTGTTATATTTACTCTTTATTACCTGATTTGTGGTTTTCTTGGCAAAGATATTGGAGTGCTTTATCATTTCCTTTTCTAGCTTATTTTACCCATGAAGAAACTGAGGCAAACAAGATTAAGTGATTTACCCAGCATCACACATCTAGTAAATGTTTAAACTCATTAAGATGAGTCTTCCTGATTCTAAGCCCAGTACTCTACCACAACATGTAGCTATCCAAAGTTTATATAGGTTTCAATTTAGGTAGGAGATGAATTGGGTATGGGGTCCTGGATTGGACAGGAACTGTTGCTGTCACTACTGACAGGAGAAGTTATTCTTCCAGTTAGCTATTTCTTGTATCCCATTCTAATACATGGGACTATTTTGGATATTTGCTGTTTCAGCATAAAAGAACATCAGCACAGGGTCAGAAAAGGGAAGGAATTACAAAGGTAGTTACTTTAGTTCTCAGCTACTTACACTGCCCTAGAAGATAGATTGCAGTTGGACTAAAAGACCTTTAAAATCCCGTCCAACTGTGAGGTTCTCTAGTACTTCAGTGAAAATGAGAAGACAATAATTGCATAAAAGTACAAAGTCTTATGAAATTAGACAATAATAACTGATATTATATATATATTTAGGGATCTAGGATTTGCAAAACACTTTACATAGTCAATTTTATTCAGCTAACTTTTGTTTAGTGTTTTCTATTTAACAAATATAGTTCTAGGTCCCAGGGAAACACTTACTATGTGAGTAGATTTATGATCCCATCAATCCCACAATGCAAATAGCAACCTGTCCATGCCAGCTCATCTTATCCAACTCTTGCTTACCAAATATTACTATGGGGCAGAGGGTAGTGGTGGTGCTGTGGACTTCCCTACATAATGGATGCCTTCCTTGCTTTATTTCAACATCAGGATGGTATCAATTGATAACTCGGACCATTCCCTGGTCAGTCACTAGCCAGGTCATGCCCATTTTCTCTTCCCTATCATTTATTCCTTTAATGAAATCTCATTATTTTGCTCTGAAGTTATGGCAACGTGTGATATGTCTGATCGCACACAGCATATGCCTCTCCATTTCCCTTTGTCTGATTCTTTTTTTATTTCTTTGCTCAAAGTTATATTTGATGTCTTGCTGCAATAGATCAACACTGGCAGAATGTTGATGTTAAAAAGATGAGTGCTTCAAGGGAAACTTGGGGTCAGCAAAGGAGCTTTACAATTCTCAGAATATGATCTAGGGCAGCCCTGAATGTCATTAAGATACTTTCAATGAATCCTTGAGGTCAAAAGAATTTTCATAATAATACTAAGACATTTTCATTTTATGTGGTAAATATTATTAGATATAAAATTTATAAACAAATGCTTTCTGGGGTCCTCGGTAATTTTAAGAATATAAAGGGGTCCTGAGAGCAAAAAGTTTGAAAAAGAAATGCTGAAGTCTATGCAATCCACCATCCTCCTGCTATTCACTTCCAAGCTCATCTCATTATTCATTCAGATCACCAATTCCATTATATATGATGATGGACAAGCTCTCTGGGCTATCCATTCTAATGCATGGGGAAAAAAAGCATTCTTCATCCATTTGTTCTTTCTTGTATAGATGGTATAGTCAATCTTTTTCTGAGTAGGGACAGATCCTTTACAGGTAGTTCAACAATTTTTCTTGATTCCACCAATAAAATGTCATCAACAAATAGGAGCAGATGGAGATCTCATCTGAAAGAATCTCTCTTCAACTGGGATTCTCTGGTGGATCTCCATCACAGAAGAGAACTTTTTTTTTGAGCATACATCCCGTTGTTTTCTAAAAACACTTGCTGTTTATGATCAAAGTCATTGAACAGGTCTACTATGATATCTTTCAATAAGATATCTTGAATGATTTTGAATGGATGGATGGACTTTGAGTGGATGGAAGTCCCATTTTAGAAAATATTCTTAAAGGTGGCTCTTTGCTGTGTGGAATGAACTGCATTTTCTTCCACCCCCCTTACTTCATTTTTCTTACTTTTAAAAATATTTTGCAGCATGGCTAATATGGAAATAGATTTTGTAAAGCTCTACATGTATAATTGACATCACAATTCTTACCTTCTCAATAGTGGTGGAGGAGCTGGAAGGAACAAGACTTTGGAATTCAATTTTTTTAAAATGGAATGTTAAATAAGTAAATAATGTATTTTTAAAAAATAATAGCTTTTTAATTTTTCAATATACTCACAAAGAGTTTCCAACATTCACCCTTGCAAAACCTTGTGTTCCTAATTTTTCTCCATCCCTCTCTACCTCCCCTTTCCCCTAGACAGCAAGTGATCCAATATAGGTTAAACATGTGCAATTCTTCTAAACATTTTCCCACATTTATCATGCTGCATAAGAAAAACCAGATCAAAGGGAGGAAAATTAGAAAGAAAAAAGAAGCAAGTAAGCAACAACAAAAGATGAAAATACTATGTGATGCACTTTCAATCTCCATTGTTCTCTCTCTAAATGTGGATGGCTCTCTCCATCACAAGACTATTAGAATTGCCCAGAATCACCTCATTGTTGAAAAGAATCAAGTCCATCATAGTTGATCATCATATGATCTTGTTTCTGTGTACTAAGTTCTCTTGGTTCTATTCACTCAGCATCATGAACTGCCTTTTCATAATCAATAAATAAAAAGCATAATGAAGTTTGCTATTCTTTACATTTATTAAATAATTTCAAAATAGTAAAGATGCTGTTCAATGTTGAACATTATTTGTGAAAGTCCTATTTATTTTCTCCCAATCCCCTTATTGAAGAAGTTAAAGATTACTCTCATAAATCTTTTATATATATGGCAGTGTAGACACATATATAGGCCCATAGTTGCTGAAACTTTCTTGGTCACCTTTTGTTGGAATAAATAAGATCTAAGATTTTTTTCCAGGTATTTGGAATCTTCCCTCCTTTGGATACTTTACAAATCCATTGATCAAAGCCTCCAGGACAGATCCCCCTTCTATATCTCAATCAAATGCTTTTCTCAAATTGGTTCTCTTTAGTGCTATTTCTATCTGAAATCTGAGACTGCAATGTCAGGGTCAAAGTGCAGTGAATCCACAATCTTCTCAGGTGAAAACAATGTGTTATAGCAATTTCACAGATTTTTTCCATTATTTTTATCTGTTGTCCTCATAATTTCATCTTTAGATGTCCTTAGAATGACTTGACTTCATTGAGTCTTTTTGCTATGCCTTTCTTAAATTGGTTTTGCCCTCCTGTGCTACTTTTTGCTTTACAAGAAAAGTCTAGTTATGATCATCCATCAACCTTATTCATAAGATTTTATGAACTAGTTTATATTCTAAGCCAGTGAAGTCTTTGGCAGCCATCTCTCTTCACTTGGCAAGTAAGTCGAATGTTTGCTGATGAAGGTGTTTTCTGAGCTCTTTTGGTCTTGTTGCAGTAGATTGAAATCAGTTAAGCTTCTGTACAAAATTATTATAATCAGTCAATGTCATTTCTGTTGTCCATTTGCCATTTTTCATTGTCAAATATTTGTTTAAGTAGTTCAAGAATGAATTATTTCATGAGATTTGGGAAAGAACTCAGCCACCATCTAGTCCAAGCCATGCATGTACAGAACTTTCACTATAACCTCCCCAGTAAATGGCCATCCAACTTCTACTTAAAGACACCCAAAGAGGGAAAGCCAATCATGACTTGAGGCAGCCTATTCCACTCTGGTACAACTCTAAATCCATAATTTTTGTTTGGACATAAAGTCTACATTTACCTCATTGCATCCTCTTCCTTTAACTCCTATTTTTGCTCTGTATGGCCAGGTAAAACAAGGCTCATCCCTCCATTCTGTGATAGACTCAAAGAATTAAATCACAAATATAATAATGCTCCTTAATCATCAACCGTCAGTCAACAAACATTTATTAATCACCTGCCATCTTCCAGACACTGTCCTAAGCATTAAGGTCACAAAGAAAAGCAAACTACAGTTCCTGCTCAAGAAGTTCACAGTCTAATGGGGGAGACACTGTTAAAACGACTCTAGGCAAACAAGATTTCACAGGATAAACCAGAGATAATTAATAGAGTGAAAGCAACCACATTAAAGTAGATTAGGAAAAACTTTTTGAAGATGGGAATATTTTATGTGGGACTTGAAGGAAGTCAGAAAACTAATCACCCCCAATATTTCCAATGAACCCTCATACAACAGTCTCAAGCCCCCTCATCATTTCTGGTTAGTCTTATTTGGATATTTTCCAATTTATCAATGTTTTTCCAAAACTGAAGACAATACTGTAGGAGAGATCTGGCAAACAAAGGTAATGATGTGACTACTACCTCCCCTTCTTCCTTCTGGAAACTTAATGAAGGGTCAAGATTATATTAGCTTTTTAGTCACCAATCACATTGATGATATAGACTGAGCTTACAATTCACACAAACTACCAATTTTTTTTTAGAACAAGTGGTGTCTAATGATTCCTTCATCAAAAAGTTCATTAAAAACAAAAGATTTTTTGGTATCCAAGTGCAATATTTTTTATTGATCCACAATGAACTTAACCTTAGTAGATTCAATCCAATGCTCATACATTTCAAGATTTTTTTTGGACCTTAACTCTATCACCCAACTTATTAATTATCCATTCTGAATTTTTTTTCATCTGCAAATTGGATGATCTTGTCATGTGGACCTTTGCTCAAGTCATTGATAAAATGTTAAACAGTATAGAATCAATCACAGATATTTGAGGGACTCTAGAGACTCCCTTCCATATTAGCATTGAATCATTAATAATTTACTCTTTTAATCCAACTTTCCAACTAATCTTGAGTTTGTCAGATCATATTAATATCTAATCCATGTTATTTCATCACATCCATAAGAATAGTATGAAATACTTTAGTAAAAGATAAAAATCTGGGTAAGCTACACTCACAATATTCCCCTTAGTCTACTTGTTTAGGAACCATTTTTAAAAAAAGAAATCAGGTTCATCTATCATATCCTATAGTTGATGAAGCCAATTTAGTTATTTATAATAATTGCTTTCATATCTGGATGTTTGCCAATCATCTTTTAGATGATTTTGGAATTTTCCCATGACTCAAATTTATAAACTCTTTTCTCTTTCATTTTTGGTCATGAGAATATTTTTCCTTCTCCTATTTTGTGGCACTTCTATTTTCCATGATCTTTCAAATATCATTCATGTTGACATAGTCATTGTATTTGACAATTCTTTCAGCACTCAAGGATGGAGATCATATGGTCCAAGTGATTTGAATTTTTGTTTTGTCCTTTCTAGTGCCAGTCATTCACTTTGAAAAGGAAACCAAAAAGAATGTAACAATTTTGCCTTTCCTCTACTTTCACTTATTATCATCCTATTTACTCCCAGAAAAGCTCCTATCCCTTCTTTAATTTCATTTTCTTCCACAGCTTAAAGAAACCCATTTATTGTCTTTTAGGTTTCTTCAAGAGCCTTAGATGACGCTAAGCTTTAGAATCCTGGACATCAGTTTTATAGGACAGTGCTATCTATACTCTTTTATGCATCCTTTGTTAATAGCTATCCATTTTTGGTACTTTTCAAATATAAAGTGTTTTAGTGACATAAAAATGGACATAAATCCACAGTGGTCTCTTCATCTAAAAGGAATGTTTCATTTTTATTGGAATAATTTCCCATTGTGTCTTCAAAATTTCCTTCTTAAGCACCTTCTGTCCTTTCTGGGGTTACTTTCCCTTTAGCATTTTGGTCTATAAGATTCTACCTGTATTCCTGAACCTTTTACAATTTGATCTTCAAAAATCTAAACGATAATCAGATTTCCTTTGGTCACTTCCACTCATTCTCATCATTTCTATCCCCCAAACAAATTCTTCCGCTCCCCACCAGATACTGTGAATCAAATGCAGAATAGGATTTCCCTTCTCAGTTCTTCCACCTTTTGAACAATACAATTAGCATTAAGGCAAATAAGTTTAAAAGTTATTAATTGCTCTGCTTTGTAGAGAGGGCGAATGAAGAGACAAAGACACACAGAGAGAGACAAAGAGAAAAGAAGTAAGGGAGGGAAGGAGAGAGAGAAATTCAGTAGATGTCAGGAAAATTGACATCTCCTATCACTAGTATATCATCCCTTTGTGTCAAGCTTGTGATCTGTTTCCCAAACTTATTTATTTTCTCTTTAGATCTACATAGTCTGTAGTATTAATTCAAAGAAAAAAAAATAACTTTTCTTTCTCCTTCCATTGACCTTCCTAAAATACTCTCCAGTTCCTATATTTCCTCACAGGAGTTTACCTTGTTAATTATATATTACCATCTCACCTTACCCTATTTTATTTCTCTTGAATAAGACTTTTCCCTAGTAGACTGTACTGTAAATATGAATTTCATCCTACCAAGGCAGAATAATATCTATGAGATCAAATTTGCCTTCTAGGATTAGGGTTTCCAGTTTCACATGCTTATTTTTTAAACTCTGCATTCATGTAGAGATACTTGAGATCATAGGTTTTACTATGACCCTTTTTGGATTTTGTCTCCTGTGAACTTCTGGGTAACTCAGTTAAGATTCTTTTTCCTTCTCACTTGATGATGGGTGGATATGTATAAGACATATTCTCTATCTCTCTAGCTTTCTTAAATTAAAAAGTATTTTGATCATACTTTGAAGAAAGTTGGAAAATGCATTTTTACAACTATTTTTTGTAGCAGTACTCTCTCTGGCCTGGACAAATCTATCGTTCTATCATCCTATCTATTTATCCATCTCTGTGTCATCCTTTACATAGAAGCAGCTAGCTAGCAAAGTGTATATAGCTCTGGGCCTAGAGATAGGAAAAAAAAACTAAATTCAAATACAGTTTCAGTCACTTACTAGCTGTGTAACTTTGGGCAATTCACTTAACTTATTTTGTATCAATTTCCTCATCTGGTAAATGAAGATAATAATAATCCTACCTCCCAGTGTTGTTGCAAGGATCAAATGATACAGTATTTGTAAAGTGTGTAACACAGTGTCTAATGTTTAACCTATAGTAGGTGTTATATAGCTGTTATTATTATTAATTATTATTCATCTTAAACTGTGGTTCAGAACTCTAAATCCTATTTTCAAAGATTATTTTCTCAATCCAGATGTTCAATCCAAAAAATTATTTCTCTCTTCTGTATCCTTTATCTTCAATAGACAACAATAAGGAAAATTCAATGATCTTTAATTTTTTACTCAGGTATTCACAATCACTGACCAGAGTACAGTCCAGGTTTTATATTTATGCTCTTTGTTACTGTTATCATTGGTTTTCACATAAGTCTACAGAAGTGGGTAGTTGTTATTCATTTTTATAAGTCTTGGAAGATTCTCTGTTATGGCTTGAATGCATGCCTCTAAAAAGCAGCAGATCTCTCTAATGTTGTTTCGAGGTCAACAGATGTCTAATTCAGCTTTGGGCAGGAAATCACCAACTCCTCTTCCTCCTCTCTTCTTTCCTTGACTTTTACCGAATCATCTCTCATCTGTCAAATTCTACGACTGCTGCATCATTCTAAGGAGAATATTCCTCCTGGAAGTATCCAGTTCCCTCTTCTTCCGTGAAAGGTTTAAATCTGTTTTTAAGCTAAAAGTGGATAGTTGTACCTTTTCTTCCATTTACTCTGTCTAATACTTCCATTCTTCATCATGCTAACAAGAGCCAAATCTCTTCTTCTCCATTTAAGATACCTTCCCCTGACTCTCTCCCATTGAAACTTTGCTTCTATTTTGTTTAGGGACACTTCATTCTCCCTAAAAACCTGAAGCATGGTGAGGTGTTTTTTGAGTGCCCTGACCTTTCTTCCATGAGAAAACACAACCTGTACTTGGAACCTATCTATCAGTCACTTAGTTATGGCAAAAACACAAACATTGTGAACTTAGTGCAAATCAGAATTTTCCCTGCATTCCTTTCTGGCTGAATTTTTCAATTAAAAAAAATAAAGCAAGAAATCTGTATGTGTATTTATAACTCAACATAAAGCACCTAGTCCAAATTTTTACCAGCAATGATCTCTCACTTTGATAACTTGATAACCCCATTCAACTTCCTTTCTTTAGTCCCAGCAACTCCAGAGCCTTACTACTTGCCCCTGATCTGAACAAAACTCTAATCTATTTCACCTATTATAAATTGTGGCTGGGCAGAGACAACATGGTGAAGAAAAGGCAGTGACTCACTTAAGCTCTCTCCAAAACCCTTCTGAACATGTTTAAGTTACGACATAAAAGAATTCCTAGAGCAAAAGAACCCACAAAAGGATGGAGTGAAATAATTTTCCATTCAAAGAGAACTTAGAAGGTTGACAAGAAAGATCTTTCATACTGGGCGAGAGTGGAATACAATCTAGGGCAGCCTGCAACAGCATAGGCCTGGCCCAGCAAAGCAGAAGCAGGTCTTAGGAGCCACTGAATCAGCAGTGGCAATGGCAGCAGCTGCTTCCAGAATTCTCAGCCCAAAGATGGGAAGAGGATTGAACAACTAGTCAGAAGGAGAAGGGATCTCTTTGCAGCTTGAGTGGAAAGGGGATGCTCATCACAGTTCCAGGGCAGAAAAGAGTGTTTGTAGTCACTCACAGACCAGGAAAGTATAAAGTCAAAGTCAAAGCTCCAAAATCCAAAGCCTCCAAGAAAAATATGAATTGGCCTTAAGTCATCGAAGAGCTCAAAAAAGAATTTTGAAAATCAAGTTTAAAAAGGCAGAAGAGAAATTGGAAAGAGAAATGAGAGTGATGAAAGAAAATTATGAAAAAAGAGTCAACAGTTTAAGAAAGGAGACACAAGAAAATAGTGAAGAAAATAACACTTTAAAAAACAGAATAGGCCAAATAGTAAGAAAAAAAGTATAAAAAGTCAGTCAGGAAAAGAATACCTTGAAAAACTGAATTGACCAGATTGAAAAAGAGGCACAAAACTTCACTGAAGGAAAAAAAAATCCTTAAAAATAGAATTGGTAGGGGCAGCTAGGTGGCACAGTGGATAGAGCACCAGCCCTGAAGTCAGGAGGACCTGAGTTCAAATCTGGTCTCAGACACTTAACACTTCCTAGCTGTGTGACCCTGAGCAAGTCACTTAACCCCAGTTGCCTTAGGGGAAAAATTAGAATTGGTCAAATGGAAACAAGGTACAAAATCTTGCTGAGAAAAATAATTCCTTAAAAATTAGAATTGAGGAAATGGAAGCTAATGACTTTGTGAGAAATCAAGAAACAATAAACCAAAAGAATGAAAAAATAGAAGACAATGTGAAATCTTATTAGAAAAACAATTGGTCTGGAAAATAGATCCAGGAGAGATGATTTTAAAATCATTAATCTACATAAAAACTATTATAAAAAAAGTCTAGACATTGTCTTTCAGGAAATTATCAAGAAAAACTACCCTGATATTCTAAAAAATAAAAATTGGAAGGATCCACCAATCACCCCCTGAAAGAGATCCCTAAATGAAAACTCCCAGGTATATTACAGCCAAATTCCAGAGCTCCCAAATCAAGGAGAAAATATTATAAGCAGTCAGAAACAAAACAAATAGGATAACACAAGATTTAGCAGCTTCTACATTAAAACATCAGAGGTCTTGGAATATTATATACTGGAGGATAAGGAGCTAGTTTTATGATTAAAAAATCACTTACCCAGTAAAATTAAATACAGTCCTTTGGGGTGGGGAAAAAGGGGGAGGAATTAACATTCAACGAAATAGAAGAGTTTCAAGCTTTCTTAATGAAAAGGCCAGAGCTAAATAGAATTTTAGACTCAAGAAAAGCATAAAAAGGAAACAGGAAAGGGAAATCATGAGGGACTTAAAAAGTTTAAACTGTTCATATTCCTACATGGGAAGATGACAAAAACTTTCTATTAGGACAATTAGAAGGAGACTATACAGACAGGGCACAAGTGTGAGTTGATTATGAAGAGATGATATATTTTTAAAAGTAAAATTAAGGTATTAGAAAGAGGGATATACTAGAAGAAAGGGAGAGGTAGAATGGAGTAAAGTATCTGATAGAAAAAAGGCAAAAAAACGTTTTTATAATGGAGGGAAAGATGGGGAGGTGGTAGGAAGTAGGAATCTTGCTCTCATCAGAATTGGCTCAGAGAATGAATAACATACACACTCAGTTGGGTATAGAAATCTATCTTACTGGGGAGCGGAGCCAAGATGGTGGGGAGCAAACATGAGTCTCTGTAACCTCCTCTTTCTATCAAACCAATAGCAGATTAAGCCTCTAAACTGGTTTTGAAGTCAAAGAATCCACAATTATTTGAAGTACAACACATTTTTAGAAGAAGATACCTTGGAAGAACTTCAGAACAGGTCTGCTTCAATCAGGCAGGGGGACAGTCTGCCGAACCTAGACCCCAGCATAGGAAGATTGGGTCAAGAAGCTGGAGCAGACAGTCAGAGTGTTGTAGCTTCCACGCACCTGGAAATCTTCTGGGAGCCTCTTAAGCTACTCTGTCCTGGTTGCAATCAGGTGGTTTGGCAGATTTTGCCTTTTTATAAAAGACAAATTGTAAACCACTGAGCTCTGGAAGAACATCAGACCTAGCCGCCATTACTCAGCACTGGAAATCAATCAGCAGAACTGCCCCAGCTGGCACTCCTTTACATTGAACAGACCTCAAGCCTTAAAAAAATTGAATAAAAAACAAAAAAGAACTCTCACCAAAGACAGCTTTTATGGAGAGAAAGAAGAACAGACCTCAAATCCTGAGGTTCCTAAAGGCAAAGCAACTCCAGAAGAAGCCCCAAAGAGAGACATGAGCTGGTTCCCATTTCACAAGGCTTTCTTCAAAGATTGTATAAAGGATCTTAAAAGAGAGAAGAAAATGGGGAAATGAAATGAGATCATTGCAAGAAGGAATGGAAAAAATGGAAAAAGAATGCAATGAACAAAAAAATTTTTAATTGGCCAATTGGAAAAAGGAGCTAAAAAAGATAACTGAAGAAAATAATACACTAAAAATTAGAATTGAATAAATGCAAGTGAATGACTCAATAAGACTTCGAGAATCAGTCAAACAAAAACAAAGAAATCTATCTTACTCTACAGGAAAGTCAAAGGGAAAGGGGTTAAAAGAGGGAATAAGGTTTGACAGAAGGAATAGCAGATTGGGGAAGGCAGTAGCCAGAAGCAAAACATTTGAGGAGGGACAGGGCGAAAGGAGAGAAAATAAAATAAACCAGGGAGTAGGGAAATATATTTAGCAAAGAACATTGAAAAAAATTTGAAGTAAATTTACCTGATAAAAGTCTCAAATATAGAGAACAAAGTCAAATTTATAAAAATAAGAGCCATTCCCCAGTTAGTAAATAATCAAAAGATATAAACAGGTTTCAGATGAAGCCCTCAAAGTTATCTCTAGCCATATAAAAATGCTGGAAATCACTATGGATCAGAGAAAATCAAATTAAAATATTTTTGAAGTATAATCTCATAAGAAAAAGGGAATGACAAATGTTGGAAGGGATGTGGTAGAAATGATATATTAATTCATTGTTGGTGGAGTTGCGAACTGATTCAACCATTCTTTAGAGTAATTTGTAACTATGCCAAAGATCTATAAAATCATGGATACCCTTTGAACAAACAAGGCCACTAATAGATCTATATCCAAAAAGATATTTTTTTTAAAAAAAGGAAAGGGACATATTTGTACAAAAATACTTGCAGCAACACTTTTCTGGTGGTAAAGAATTAGAAATTGTAGGATACTTATCCTACAATTGGTGAATGGCTGAATAGATTATGCTATGTGATTATGATGGGATATTATTATGCCATAAGAAATGATGAGTAGAATGCTCTGAGAAAAACCTGGAAAGATGTAAATGAGCTAATGCAAAGTGAAATGTACTGTGTACAAAAGCAATATTATAAGTTGATCAGCTGTGAATGACTAAGAAATTCTCAGCAATACAATGATCCAAGACAACTCTGAAGGACTTAAATAAAAAATGTTATCCATTAACAGAAAAAGAATTGATAGTATCTGAATACAGATCAAAGCCTGCTTTTTTTACTTTATTTTTTCTAAATGATTATTTTTTGGGGGTTCTTTCACATTACCAATATAGAAATGATTTGCATGACTACACATGCATATTCTATATTGAATTGTTTGCCTTCTCAATAAAGGGTGAGGAGGGAGGAAAGAATTTAGAACTCAAGGTTTTAAAAATGAATGTTAAAAATTGCTTTTGCATGTGGTTGAGTAAAATTAAAATATTTTTTAAAAGAGGAAAAAAAGATAATGTGAGTTCTTTGAAAATAGGAACTGGTCCTGCCTCCCTTTTTTCTTTGTATTTCTAATTCTGAGCACAGTGTATTTCACATAGTAGAAGTTAAATCAATGCTTGTTGACTTGTCTTATGTGTCGATCCACTCTCAAATTTGCTTTACCCTTTAATTGTTTCATTTACATTTTTTTTTTGCTTTGTCTTGCTAACTACATTCTTCTTTTCCTTGTTTTGAATCTTATTTTAGGTTCTACTCTCTAATCTTGTTTGATCCTGAAGGATTCTTTTTAATCCTTCCTAATGATTTTTATATCTGCTTTACTTGTCCTTGGTCTTGCCTGAGGGTATGCTGGTAAATATTTAATGACGGGCTCTTGAAGGGGGTGGAAATGTAACCACAACATATTTTTAAATTTAATTTGAATTATTAATATTTTCTCCTTCACTTTTAAAAATCTAGACAATCCACAAAATGATAAATCAAGCCCAGGCTTGTAGCTTTTACTGATTTCTGAAACAAATGTGCTCATGGTGAAAATTTAACAATGAATTCTCATGAATCCCATTTTGAGTTACTTCCTTTATTTAGTTACACTCTTAATCCTGCTCTACTTTTTAAATGGAATTGGAATCTGGATTAATATCTTGGCCCAGAAATGACTCAATTTTACATTTTTCTCAATTTCTACAAATGTAACCAAATTTCTCTTATCGTTTCCAGTGGCTGACCCATATCACTAAAGCAAATCTGCTTAAAGTGACCTACGTGAATTTTTCCTTCAAGCTAAAGCTTCCTCCTCTCTTCTCTTTCAAACTTCTCACATAAAACCAGAAGCCAATTATTTGAATTATACAACAAATTTTATTTTGTCATTATTTTTCTATCTTCCTTTTTTTTTTTACTCATTCTGATATTTTCTTTCACATGTCAGTGGACTACATAAAAACAACTGATTTAGGGATTACACCCCACATCAATTACAAGTCTTCAAGTCTATTAAACCATAATCTATTTCTTTTTTTCTGACATTTGGTGTTTGCCATGCCCGATACCTTGCCAGTTCTTTTTATGAAGAAGTATTCATGATAGAAAGATATGAGACTTCTATGTAGTCCTCAATCTTTGGATTCTCTCATTTCTTCTTCAACTGGGATTTCTCTTCTATATCTCCCCATCCTTACTTTTTCCCACTTTTGCATTGCAGTCACCAAGTATCAGGACATATATTGATGATTTTGGATGGTTACATGTTTTCTTCGTAGGATTTTTCAACTTCTTCATCCTCAGCAATCAACACTGGCACATAACTTCAAGTTATGAGACATTTTGTTGAACTAAGACTCGGGAAGACCTGAGTTCAAATCCTATTTCAGATTCTGATACTATGGACAATACATTTAATTTTTTTCAATTTCAATACTATCTGTAAAATAGTGGGAAAACCCATTATTAATGCAAACTATATAAAAACCCAAAAATTACCAAATATACTAAAATATCAAAAATACCAAAGAACTCACCTAGGTTAAAAGCAAAAATCTTTTTTTATTTCTTTGGAAGAGAGACATTAGATACATATGCTAGGGGTTCCTTTAGTAGAAGACCCAAGGCAGCAGGCTAAACCTTGATTTTTATATTTGTGACTAAAGAATCAAACAGTGTAGTGTAGCAATAGTAGTGAGATACAACAGCAACAGTGAATAGGTTGTCTAAGAAAAAAAAATCCATCGATAACAGTATTTCACATCTGAGTCTGTCAGTGCTTCCCCAAGCTCAGGGATGATCAGTTCTGTGATTTAATTGCAGCAATGTTCATTCAGAGAGTAAGCTCAAAGGATTGTTGTTATGCTAAGCTCAGAGCACAACTTGCTTGCTGGAAAACAGGGTGTCACCTAACTGAAAAGGAGAGGTGTTAAAAAAGAAGGGTGATCTTGGATCCTGACAATCTTAAATCACTTAACTCCTCAGGGTTCTAGTTAACTCTCTAGACTATAAGTGCAGAGAAAATACAGACACAAATTGAAAGGAAGAGTTTCCTCTCCTGGAAGTTCATTATATCAGCTGCATCACTGGTTCAGTCCCTAGCTCTAACCTATATACCTCCCGTGGCTAGGGGCTGATGGGGGGCCCTGTCTGCTAGCAGAGTATGACAGTTAGCTCATTCACAAAGCTGAGCTCAGGTTGCACTTGTATTGAGATGGACCACCGTTCATTAGCTTCACAGAGACTTTATGCCTTCCTGAGAACTGTCACTGAGGATAAAAATATTGACTGGAGCTAGGTTCCAGCTTGGAATCTGACACATGGGTTGTCATGGCCAAGTTCATTTATTTGCTTCAACTCAGATCTCCTGAGTTCATTACAGTCATGATGGCCTGTCAGGAAGAGATAACAGTCAGGAGAGAGAGCATTTGTAATTTCTCTATTCCTGGTGCCTAGAATAGAGCTTTGGACAAGTAGGAACTTGATGGAATTTTCTGAATGTGTTCCAGAGAATTATAGGTTCTGAAACTATCAGAGTGAGGAGGGACCTTAGGACAGGGAATGTCAGAGCTGGGGAGGAGTTTTAAACAATGTCAGAGCTGGAAAGGGTCTTAGAACAAAGAATGGCAGGTGGGAGAAACCTTAGAACAGAGAATGTCAGAATGAGGAGGGTCCTGAGAAAAGGGAAGGTTAGAGGTGAGAGGAATTTCAAAATACATTGTCCAACTGGAAAGGGACTTAAAAGAGAATGTCAGAGTAAGGAAAGGATTTAGGAGATCATCTAAATCTGGGCAAGCTAGGTGGCACCATAGTAGATAGAGTGCTAAACCTGAAGTTAAGAAGACCTGAATTCAAATTTGAACTCAGGCTATGGCGAGTATGAAATAACTCCTTGATTGTACTTAAATTTGTTTTCTCTTACCATTAGAGAAGACGTTGTAGGGTGTAAGCCAGGGCCAAAATAAAAGAAACAACTAATTCTAAAAAAAAAAAAAAAAAAAATTGAACTCAGACACTTATTAACCACATGACCATGGAGGAACAAATAAGGCAATGATTGTAAGGGGTTTAACACAGTTACTGGCACATAAGTGCCATATAAATGTTAGCTTTTATTAATCCAATTCCTTCATCTTGCTGAGGAGGAAAGTGAAGCCCAGAAAGCAGAAATGCCTTTTAGTATATACATGGAAGGAAAAAAGTATCAGTGATGGGATTAGTTGCTGATTCTTCTCCAGCTCATGATTCACTGTTCTTTCCAATACCCTACACGTCCTGTCTGTGTTTGGTTTTTTTCCCTAAGTATGAAAAATGAAGATCCACCCAAGTTAATGAATGGCCATGATATCTATGATTTTTCCTAATTATGTTTGACTTAGGCTAATATTTAACTTCTCTAGCATTCCTTAAGACCACATTCAAATAATTAAATCACAGTAGAGGTGGCAGGGCAGATATGAGGAGGAAAAGGACTTTGATCTTACTGAAATGATATTGCAGCCAACCAGGTGACCATGCAGTCACTGGTGAATAATAATCTCTGGCAAAGAGTACATTATTCAAGAGAGGAAGAATGAGTTGAGCACAGGTCCAGAAGTCAAGGACTCTCTGCCTTAGATATTTCCTAATGCTCAAGGCAAGTCACTGAATTTTTGAGCTTCATTTTCTTCATCTGTAAAATGGAGATAATTAATACTTCTGTTATCTCCCTTATAGGGCTTTTTTCACTTCCAATGTGACCCCCTTTCAAGATTTCTCAGCTTAGTAGCATTATACACCTCTCAGATTGGCTAAGAGGACAGGAAAAGATAATGATAAATTTTGGAGGGGATGTGGGAAAAGTGAGACACTAATACATTGTTGGTGGAACTGTGAACTCATCCAACCATCCTGGAAAATAATTTGGAATTATCCCAAATGGTTATCAAACTGTGTATACCCTTTGATTCAGCAGTGTCTCCAATGGGTCTGTATTCCAAACAGACCATAAAAAAGGAAAAGGACTCACATGTGTAAAAATGTTTGTAGCAGCTCCTTTTGTCATTGCAAGGAACTGGAAAGTGGATGGATGCCCATCAGGTGGGAAATGGCTGAATAAGTTATGGTATATGAATGTTATGGAGTATTATTGCTCTATAGAAACGATCAGTAGGATAATTTTAGAAAAGCCTGGAAAGATTTATATAAACTGATGCTAAGGGAAGTGCAAAGAACTAAGAGAACATTGTACACAATGACAATAAGATTATCTGATGATCAACTCTACTGGATGCAGCTATTTTCAACAATGAGGTGATTCAAGCCAATTCCAATAGACTTGGGTTTTTTTTTTTTATTAAAAGCTTTTTATTTACAAAACATATGAGTGATTTTTCTACATTGACCTTTGCAAAAACTTTTTTTTCCCAAGCTTTTCCCCTCCTTCTCCCCACCCCCACCCCTAGATGACAGGTAAGCTAATACATGCTAAATAGGATAAATGATATGACAAATCCAATACATGTATACATATCTATACAGTTATCTTACTGCACAAGAAACATCAGATCTAGAAAGAGAAGAAGAAAAAAACAACCTAAGAAGGAAAACAAAATGCATGGAAATATTCACAGAAAGCATTAAAATGCTGTGTTGTGGTCCGTACTCAGTTCCCACAGGCCTCTGTGTATATGACTATCTTCATTGCTGAACAATAGGAACTGGTTTGAATCACATCATTGTTGAAGAGAACCATGTCCATCAGAATTGATCATCGTATAGTCTTGTTGCTGTGTATAATGTTCTCCTGGTTCTGCTGATTTCACTCAGCATCAGTTCATGCAAGTCTCTCCAGGCCTCTCTAAAATCATTCTGCTGGTTTTTTCTTACAGAACAATAATATTCCATAACATTCATATACCATAATTTATTCAGCCATTCTCCAATTGATGGGCATCCTTTCAATTTCCAGTTTCTTGCCACTACAAAAAGGGCTGCCACAAACATTTTTGCACATGTGGGTCCCTTTCCCTCCTTTAAAATCTCTTTGGGATATAGGCCCAGTAGAAACACTGCTGGGTCAAATGGTATGCACAGTTTGATAACTTTTTGAGCATAGTTCCAAATTGCTCTCCAGAATGGTTGGATCCGTTCACAGTTCTACCAACAATGTATCAGTGTCCCAGTTTTCCCACATCCCCTCCAACAGTTATCATTATCATTTCCTGTCATTTTAGCCAATCTGACAGGTGTGTAGTGGTATCTCAGAGTTGTCTTAATTTGCATTTCTCTGATCAATAGTGATTTGGAGCACCTTTTCATGTGACCAGAAATAGTTTCAATTTCTTCGTCTGAAAATTGTCTGTTAGTATCTTTTGACCATTTATCCATTGGAGAATGGCTTGAATTCTTATATATTTGAGTCAATTCTCTATATATTTTAGAAATGAGGCCTTTATCAGAACCTTTGGATGTAAAAATATTTTCCCAGTTTACTGCTACCCTTCTAATCTTGTCTGCATTCATTTTGTTTGTACAAAAACTTTTTAACTTGATATAGTTGAACTTATCTATTTTGTGCTTAATGATGACCTCTAGTTCTTCTTTGGTCACAAATTCCTTCCCCCTCCCCAGGTCTGAGAGGTAAACCATCCTACATTGTTCTAATTTGTTGATAATATCATTCTTTATGCTTAGATCATGAATCCATTTTGACCTTATCTTGGTATATGGTGCTAGGTGTGGGTCAATGCCTAATTTCTTCCATATTAGTTTCCAATTATCCCAGCAGTTTTTGTCAAATAGTGAGTTTTTATCCCCAAAACTGAGGTCTTTGGGTTTATCAAACACTAGATTACTATTGTCATTGAGTATTTTGTCTTGTAGAACTAAGAAAACATTATACATGTTAACAAGATCATGTGATGATCAATTCTGATGAATGTGACTCTTCAACAATGAGGTAATTTAGGTTAATCCCAATAGACTTTTGATGGAGAGAGCTATCTGCCCCCTGAGAGAGGACTATGGAAACTGAACATGGATTCACCTTTTTTTTGTTGCTGCTGTTGTTTGCTTGCATCTTATTTTCTTTCCCATTTTTTCCTTTTTTGATCTGATTTTTCTTGTGCAGCATGATAATTGTGAAAATATGTTTAGAAGAACTTCACATGTTTAACTTATATTGGATTTTGCTGTCTAGGGGAGAGGGAGTGGGGGGCAGGAAATTTGGAACACAGGGTTTTACAAGTATGAATGTTGAAAATTATCTTTGCATGTACTTTGAAAAATAAAAAGCTATCATAAACAATAAACCTCAGCTCAGCTGCTGTTCCCTCTTTGGCTTTTCCCTCATGACTCTTGTTCACAGGATCTTGAATTCAAAGTTAGAAAGGACCTTCTGAGAGGTCATTTTACAGATGAAACTGAGACCCAAGGAAATTAAATAATTTGCACAATTTCTAAGTGGCAGAGTAAGAAACTCAACTTAGGGTCTGTAATTCCAAGTTCAAGATTCTTTCTATTACTCTATAATTCCTGTTCCTCCTCCAATTTTCCTGGAGTGTTTTGTCTGAATCACTCCATCATATCAAACTTTTGTTGTTGTTTTGTTGTTTCAGGTGTTTGTGACTCTTCATGACACTGTTTGGAGTTTTCTAGGGCAGAGATGTTTTTAATTTATGTAGTCATAAAATCAAAATCACAGAATCATAGAATCTGAGAGCTAGAAGGAATCTTGATGAACACCAGGTACAGCCCATACCTGACCAACAATGTCCCTGACAAGTGTTCATACAGCCTCCTCTTGAAGACCTCATATGAAGAGAAACCCACTTTGGTCTATCTTCCCAAGTCCCCTTGTTTAGGTTCAAAAGGAAATCCCAGAAGGTTGGGGTCTCAGACCAGTGTCACAAAGTGTCTCAAAAAAAATTGCAGGATTGAACCCATCTCCAAGTCAAGGGGCAAAGTTTATTGTAATCATAACGCTAATTGAAGCAGGTTATGTTTCATAAGAATTTTGCAAAGATAAAGATAAATTTATAGGGCAAAGTTAGAGAAGCTAGTTTAGTATTACTTATTTGCCAATTTTATGACTTACAGATAGATTTGAGGGGTGGTCTACTAACTATTGTCTCAGGAACTTGGTTATCACTGACCAAAAGATTGATTATATGAGAGTCAGCAAGGTTTATAGGACTAGCCTAAGGCCTGAAGACTTCAGAATCACTGACAGGTTGTTAGAACAATAGCACTCTAAGGTCAGAGGACCTCAGGATCACTGCTATTTTTCCCCATCATTTCTCCCTCTCAAGCAGTGGTTTGAACCCCAAATTCATTTGAGACAAAGAAAAGAAGATCTCATCTTCTGGAGCTGTTTCATGCTGAACTGGAGTGTAGAACTGAACCTGCCTAGTGGGGTCCAGACTGATGAGGGGAGGCAAGCAACTTGAAGATGGCGGCAGCAATATCCAGGGGGTGCTGAGTGTCAGAATCAATTAAGCGATGATATTCAGATTGTATAAGTGTTGGATATTCATAGCTTGGATTCTGGAGGAAACAAATCTCACAAGTAAATTAAAAATGCAGGGGTCAGAAATGAGTGAAAAAAAAGAATTTTAAAAAGTGGAGTTAGTATGGGGATTACTAAGAAGAGTAACCAGGAACCCCACCCAGAGGAAGACTAGGGTGGATTGGGGGGAAGAAGAAGGGAGGAAGAGGAGGCTATCATGAATGTCTCACATACAGACAGCTTTTCCTTGGATAAATACCAAAGAACATTTTCCCCAAATCCCTGTTTTTGTTTCCTCAAAGTAGTAGGGGCAATGGGTGGAACAGTGGTGTTGTACACAGTGGAAGGAGCACTCAGGTGGCCTTGGATGCAAGAGCCACAATGTTTAAGTGTTAAGCAATGGGTAGAGAGGATCACATATAGAGTGGAGATGATCCTTTTCAGTTTTGTAAGGGAAGGCTTTTACCCAATTAGTAAAGTTCTCAACAAAAACAGTTTGAAGCTCCTGTGAGGGGGCATATGTGTAAAATCTATCTACCAGTATTCCTCTTGATAATACCTCTCCTCCAAATGGGCTTCAGGATGAGGGAAGTTTAAAATCCTTTTAAGGATTTACTTGGACACAAACTGGGCGGGCCTGATAGACCTGCTTAATTGTTTCTCCTAGCTTGTGACCACTGAAAATAGGGTTCACAAGGGATTGGAGAGCAGCTTTTCCCAAGTGAGTAGTTTGGCTTAGGCCAAAGAGAAGTTTCCACCGGCTGGCCTCTGGGATTAGAAGTTGGCCTGCAGTCCATCACTGATCTTGTGATGAAGCAAGTCATCTGCTCCCAGAGAGAGAGGCCTGTGGGAACTGAGTGTGGATCACAACATAGTATTTTCACTTTTTTGTTTGCTAGCACTTTGTTTTGTTTCTCTTTTTTTTTCCTTTTTTATCTGATTTTTCTTGTGCAGCACAATAATTGTGGAAACATATAGAAGAATTGCACATGTTAACATATATTGGATTACTAGCCATCTAGGGGAAGGGTGGAGGGAAGGGAGGGAAAATGAGAACACAAGGTTTTACAAGGGTAAATGTTGGAAATTATCTATGTATATGTATTGAAAATAAAAAGCTTAAAAAAAAAAAAAGAAATTGGCCTAAAGGTGTTTGAAACCACCCAGAAGGAGAAAGGGTATAACCCCTTTCTTTAGCAAGGCCATGTTCCTGGGAGTCATATAAAAGTGTAGGAGTTGGGTAATTAAAGGTGCCATGGTCAGAGGCAAACAGGCAGTACATGGGCACCTGAATCTGCAAGCCTGTTTCCCTTGGCCTGAAGTGAATCCCCCTTCTGGTGTCCTTTACAAAACATAATACAAACCTCTCTAAGTCCAAGGACAACTTGCAGGAATTATAGAATTTCCCTTGCATACTTAATGATGATTTTTTTTTTTTTGCTGTCAAAAGTCCCCTTTCTTTCCATATAGTCCCATGAACATGCAAAACATGAAAGGCATATTTGGATCCAGTATAGAGGTTCACTCTCATTCCTTTCCCCAATTCTAAAACTCTGTAAAGGCAAAAATGATCTGAACCTGTTGGGGAGTTAGAACCTCCAATGATTGGCTTAAAGTAAGACTTTCCCAATTATAAAGGCTGTGACAGCCACTGCTTTAAGGCAGGAGGGTCACCAAAGACACCAGATTTCTTTGAGAAGTCTACAAAATCCAGCCATGCCCAGGAAAGTATGCAGCTGTTTCTTTGAGGCAGGTTCAGAGAGTGATAAGATTTTCTGCTTCCGCTCTGCTGTGATTGACCAGGAGGTGAGAATTAATTCATGACCCAAATACTTCACAGACTGACCAGCAACATGGACCTTTAAACAAAGAAACTTCATAGCCCTAGGAGACTCTTGGGTTGGACTACAGATTATATCATCTACATAGTGGATAGCTAGTGCCTGTATAAATAAGTGAGGGCTTTAATGGAAGCCCTGAGATAGGACTGTCCATGTTAATTGGTGGAGGTCACATGCCCCTGGGTTTGCCCATTCAAAGGCAAAAAAGAAATTGTGAGTCTTTATGTATTGTGCTCATGGCTTCTACTGACTACTTGCTCTAATTACAGAAATTTGCTTTAGCCTGAAAGCACTTATATGATAGGAGAAAGTCTCCTTAGCTCTGTTTGACAACCAATCATGCAGTAATAATTCTACTTCATGGTCAGATTCAGGAATAATCAGGTGGGAAACAAAGTAACAAAACTGAGAAACTGAGTCAGGAGAATCCAACTTTGAGCAGAGGCTAAAGTTGTCCCCTCAGCTCTTGCCCAGGTAAGACGTCCACACGTGACAGTTCAGGAAGGCATCCCTTTGAGTAACTTACGTCATTTCTCTCGAATGGTTGGTTACTGACTTAATGATCAAGCAATCATATCCAAATTCAAAACTCAAAAGAATATCAGTTACAGTCCCAAGAGATTTTATCTCTAATAGCAAATCCTACTAATCACAGCTTAGGGCTAGATAAAAAATTTATCAGAACTCACACACATAGGAAATTTTGTTTTAAGATGTTTTTCTTTTTTTTCTTCCAGAGTTTAAAATCATCCTGATGCAAGGACCAATCATTAAACAAGCCTATAGATTCTTAGTAAACACATTTCTTGTTTAGTAACTATACACCCTTAAGTGGCTCATTTCTCAGGAGTGATGGTTTCAAGAAAACTGGCAAGCTTACACATTAAGGGGAATTGACAGAGATCCCAGGAAAGGGACTGAGTTTGCTGTTGACCACCCCAACTAATCAGCTTCCATGGGCTGTGCTGTTTGATACTTCTCCCAGTTCTGTGAAGAGCGGAAAAGGTAGCGTACACCCTCATACTTGAAAGTGAACTGATAAAGCTTTCACCTTATCCCTCTTATTTCACACACAATAATGATCAATTTTAGGTTTAACATGATGACAGTAACTCCATATAGCTTAATTAACAATTTTAGAATTTTCCTAAGTAATAGCCAAAAAGTCTTACCTGTAATTTCCTCTTAACTTTCTAGCAAAAGTAAAAATACTAATTCCCTAAATTACATTTACAAAATATTCTAAAATGGGATTAGCAAAGCTAAATAAACTTTCTACCTTCTTTTATTTGTTCAGTGTATTCTGTCCCCAAGTTGTCAGGGAGGACAAAAAAGAATCTATACCTAATGAATAGGAATCTCATATAATTTACAATTACATTTCCAATTTTAACATATACACTACTTTAAAAGTTACTGACTTAACTTTAGTTTATGAGATTTCCTACATTTGAATTAAATGTTCCAGATAAACTGAATTGCCATTTAGTTATTTTCCAATTCACCAAAAAACATTTCTCTTTTGCGAGCCAGGAAAGGGTTAAAGTCCCAGTTTTTATTGACAGGGCCCTCAGAAGTCTGACTCTCCATAACCCAAAAGCAGGTTGTTTGTTGCCAGAGTTTTTGAAGTAGTAGCAAACTGCTTTTCTGTTTTCCTAGAGTTCGAAAACTCTTAAATCTTCTGTTTACCCTATCAGTGCAAATAGATTACAATTTATATATCCCTTTAGTAAACTTTGATTATAGCTCCTTTTAAACTGATTTTTTTTTTTTTTTTTTTGCTTAGGCAATTGGGGTTAACTGACTTGCCCGGGGTCACACAGTTAGGGAATGTTAAGTGTCTGAGAGCAGATTTGAACTCAGGTCCTCCTGACTCCAGGGCTGGTGCTCTATCCACTATAGCGCCACCTACCTGCCCTAAACTGATTTTACTATCATATCTCAAATGACAAATTTCACTGAACTGAGTGCATTTTCTTTTTCTCGTTCCAACCCCTCATCCATGTATCCCTGCTGTAGAAAGAGAGAGACTCTCTTTTCTCTATGCACTATCATCCTAGTCCTGGGGAAGTCTTAATTTAGCTGAATTTGCTTAATTTAGTTTTTGCTTCCAAATTACTTTACACACACACACACACACACACACACACACACACACACCATTTATCTCAACATTGACATAATATGTTGGTCACATCTAAAAATTCATGTAAAGTTATCAAATATAAAGCAGTTATATACAATGCAGCAGTTAACATTCATATAGAATTTATTTTATGCTGAGCACTCTTGCAGTCATGTGATCTTCATAACCATTACTGTTTCTTTTTACAAATCAGAAAACTGAGAAGAAATAAAATAATTCACTATAAATTATATAGCTAATACATATCTGCAACTGAAACAGAGAATGGTGGACTTACCAAATGCAGAGGCTGACTAGTTTTCTCACCTCACACTGCCATGGTGGATGCTGCCAGGGGCACCCAGATTCTTCCCAGACAGTTACTGGGCAAACCTGCTGAAGACTGGGGTGACTGATGCCAGAATCTCCCTTTCATGGTAGTTCAGGTGCTGACCTTGGGAATGCTGACCATGGGGCCGGACCCTCATTCCATCTCCACTCCCCTAAGCTGGATTGGGGTGGTGTTTGGGCAAGATTGTGTGGGGTCCCCATAGCTGTTGCTGCTTCCTCCATTTCTCCAGGGGAGACATAATTTGAGTTGCCCTACAGTTTTTTAGCATTCTCTTTTCTTAATCTGATCTGAGATGAGAGGGGCTAAGAGAGGGAATTCAACTATATTGATCTTGGTAGCAATTCCCACAAATGAGATAAACTCAGGACTCTGTGAGTGGATAATGTTGAGTGATCAGGGTTTCGAAGAAGGTCCCTTAATACTTCTGGGGTGCTTTCCCAATGGAGCAGAAGGGGACTCTGGACAAGATAGAAATCGAGGAAGGGTTAGCAAAAAGTTACTATTTACCTAGTTTGTTTTTTCTTTTTCTTTTAAAATGGGGTAAATTTCTGGAATTATCCCCAATGTTTCAAGAATTTTTCTTTCAATCTTAAAAAGACTAATTGCCAAACTCCCTTGTTCTCAAAACCTTGAGAATCTGCTAAGATGTTATTTTAACAGTTCTATAATTTTAATTAGCTAACTTTATTTCTGTGGCCTCCAGATTGCCCAGAGCTGGAGTCCATGAGAAAAAGTCAACCTTTTCCCTCTTTTTAAAGTGGGAGTCGAGGATGGTAGGAAATCTTTCCCATAGAAGATTTTTCTTGCTGAGTGAGTTTTAAATCTTTCCAGGTAACAAAATCTAGCTCACAGAACAAATATGATAGAGACATTTTGTCCAGAGACACAGACACAGACAAAAATATCACGGAAGAGGACTGTCCCATCTTTGGCAAAAGCTATACAATTTCTTTGCCAAAAGCCATCCTATTGCTCCTGCTTCCTCTGGTGTCCCAAGGAAAGTGATAGATGTTCCCTAGCTAGGAGGGAACTTTTGCCTAAAATTGAAAGAATTTTCAAGTTTGGGTGTTTCCAGTCAGGGAGAATCTACTGAACATGGAGCTCAAGATGACCCGAACAAGCTTTCTTCCAGTTGCTTGGGGTGTCCCAGCAATAGGATCAAAAGAGAAATGAATTGGGGGCTTACCTTGATAAGAACAGGATGAAGTCAGGGGAGGACAGAGTCACCTAGTATAGGCTACCAAATGTTGATGTTCAAAAAGAGACATCAAAAGGTTGGGGTTGCAGACTAGTGTCACGAAGTGTCTCAAAAAAATTTGCAGGCTTGAACCCATCTCCAAATCAAGGGGAAAAGTTTATTGTAATTGTAACACCAATTGAAGCAGGCTAAGTTCCAAAAGAATTTAACAAAGAACCAGGAGAAAAAAGATAGATTTATAGGACAAAGTTAGAGAGACCAAAACTTCATGTTACTTATTTGCTAATTTTATGGCTTATAGGTAGGTTTGAGGGGTGGTCTATTCACTATTGTCTCAGGAACACGGTTATCACTGACCAATAATTTATCTATCTGACAATCAGCAATGTTTTAGCACTATCTTAAAGCTAGACGACTTTACAATCATTGACAGACTGTTAGAACAATAGCACTCTAAGGTCAGGGGACCTCAGGATCACTGCCATATTTCCCCTGGAAGCTGTATCCCATCACCCTCATCTTGCTAATTATGTGTTGATTGTGTGAATGAATGAATGTTTCATCAGTTTCAATAGCCTCTTGAAAGATCCAAGTCCATATGTCTATGACCTGCAGCATACATAACACCAAATTTCCTAGCTGGTTTTAATCTGAATCTTTCAAGCTTCAAGGAGACTCACTTAGTCTTGGTGATCAAGGTTCCGATAAACATGTCTTTGTTCAGCATCTTCATCCCCTGTGGGATTTTGTAGACTTTGATCGTATCTTTTCTCAGCTTTTATCTTTCTACATTGCAAAGTCCTTCTAGCATGTCCTCATACAATAGAATATTCTCCAGCCCCTACTCATCATCTTCAGAGTTGTTTTCCATTCTCTTCTCTGGGTCCTCCCAAGTGTCCCTTCTTCTGTTTTTAAAGCATCCATATAACCAAAAATGCAGACAGTAAGCCATATTCTACCTAATATTTTTAATTGGTTCCATATAAACATGACTTTAGGTGAAACAATGTCCCAGAGGGCAGCTATCTCCATAGCAACAATGTTTTAAATGAGAGATGCATTCCTGGGCAGCCAAAAATCAGGTCGTAAAGCCAGAAAATTAGTTTTTACAGAGATCTGAATCTATAGTGGATAGTTATAGGGAGCCAGCTTAGCCCAAGCAGGGTTGCTTGGATGTTACAGATTGCAAGAATGGGAATCTGAAAGACCAGGTCATCAAAGGGATCCCTAGGTTTGAAAATGATGGGTAGTCAGGAAGACTACCTGGCTAAAATAGAGGAAGCAGACATGAATAGGAGCTCATTAAAGGAAATAGAAAGAGACAGAATGGGGAAATTAACTAATCTGTTAACAGCCTTGAAAAGGGATAAAATAAAAAAACTGACTTTTTTTTTTCTTCAGGAATTTCCTTTTCTCTGTTCTACAATATAGCTACATAGGAGGATAATCAGCCAAGTTGGGTAATGAATGTCAGGGGGAAAAGTATTCCTTAAGAGGAAAGACACAATCTCTTTCTCCAGTAGACAGAACAATGGAAAAGAACTCAATCCTAAGCCAAAGTATGTATTTTATTGTTGAATCATTTTTCAGTCATGCCCAACTTTTCAGGACCCCATTTGGAATTTTCTTGACAGATACTAGAATGATTTTCCATTTCCTTCTCCAGTTCATTTTACAGATGAAGAAACTGAGACCCATAAAGTTTTTTTTTTTTAATTAAAACTTTTTATTTGCAAAACATATGCATGGGTAATTTTTCAACACTGACCCTTGCAAAGCCTTCTGTTCCAAATTTTTCTCTCCTTTCCCCCACGCCCTCCCCTAGATGGCAGGTAGTCCAATACATGTTAACTATGTTAAAATATATGACAAATTCAATATATGTATACATATTTATACAGTTATCTTGCTGTACAAGAAAAATCAGATCTATCAAAAAAAAAAAAAAAAACCTGAGAAGGAAAACAAAACGCAAGCAAACATCAGCAGAAAGCTTGAAAATATTATGTTGTTAAGACCCACAAAGTACAATGACTTGCCCAGGTTAACACAGCTAGTAAGTATCTGAGGCCAGATTTGAAGTCAGGATCTCCTGATTGGTTCTGTGCACTTCTATGGGTGATTGAGATATTGTGTGTTAGGTTTTGGAGATACAAGACCAAAAAAATGAAATAATCCTTCACTACAAGAAGCTTATGTTGTAGCAGGAGATAGAGAGAGATGACATGAACATGTATAAGGATAGGAATTAAGCCTTTTTATCTGATTAGTATGAGGAACTTCCAGCTAAGGAAACACCCTCTACCAATGTAAGTCAACACCTACTCCCCAAGTTAAAATCTTATTCATGATGTCACCATATAGTCAATATCAAAGTGCTTGCCTTCTCAAGGATGGGGAAGGGACAGGAGAGAAAGAATTTGTAACTCAAAATTTTCAAAAAAAAAAGTACATATAACTGGGAAATATTTAATGCAACAAATAAAAATAAACTAAATAAAAGCTAGAGTTGCCTACTTTCAAAGGTATTAAACCAGGGGACCGCAACATAGTACAACGAGAACTAAATTAAAATATAGTTGGAAAATATTTAACAAAATAATTTAAACATACAATAAAAATAGATCACGTTCATTTAAGATTTTCTATGTCAATTTCTAGGGCAGTTAGGTGGTACAATGGATAGAGCACTGGAGTCAGGAAGATTGGACTTCCGGAATTAAAATCTGGTCTCAGATACTTATCAGACTCTAGGCAAGTCGAGTTACCTTACAAAAATTATTTCCTTCTCCAGCTCATTTGGTAAGTGACTAGTCCAGGGTTAGATAGCTAGGGAATGTCTGAGACTGAATTTGAACTCAGGACTTACTGATTCCAGATGCAGCATTCTGTCCACTGTACCATCTCACTGCCGCAAACATAGTTGCCCCTATAGCTACATACAAAATAAATGCAAAATAATTTGAGGGAAGGGAAGGATCATAGATTTAGAGTTAGAAAGAAGCTTAGAATCTAGTGTTTTCCCATTTTGCAAATGAGAAAACTGAAACACAAAGGGGTCACAAAGTTAATATGTGTTAGATGGAGGAAATAAGCTCCAGTCCTTTGGATTACACATTCAGTGCCCTAGCCCCTGTATTATACTATGAGCATAAGAAACAATTAATCTAGAAAATGGCTGTTGAACTAACCTATGATTGGTGCCGGGGGCTGGAGTTCAGGACTAGAAGTTGCTCAGGTTCCTTTTTTCCTTTTTTTTTTATGTGTATAAATATTTTTACAGTTATCTTGCTGTGCAAGAAAAGTAGGTTTATAAGAAAATAAGTCTGAGAAGAAAAACATAATGCAAGCAAATATCAATAGAGAGCATGAAAATATTATGTTGTGGTCCACATTTCATATACCTCTCTCTGGGTGTATATGACTTTCTTCAGTGAACAATTGGAACTGATTTGAAACATTTCATTATTGAAAAGAGCCATGTCGAGATTGCGACAGGGGGCGGAGCCAAGATGGCGGAGTGAAAAGGTGACTTTCTGCCTCTCCTCCGATCTTCTCTCAAATCAACAATAAAATAAGCCTCTGAACTGATCTTCAAGTCAACGAACTCAGAAATATTTGGGCACGGCTCTCTGTAGAACTTCATATCAGGTTAGTCGGACTCGGACAGAGAGATAAATACACGACCCCTGTGCAGGCCGGAAGTGAGGGTGGGACTCAGCTCAGCGTGGCAGAAATTCCAAACTCCAAACTCCAAATTCCAAACACCTGGAGTTTATCTGAGGCACTCGGGACACTCTGCCCTGATTGGGGGCAGGTGTTCTGGCAGACTTGCCTTGTTTAAGGAGTAATTCGGACTTAGTCCTAGCCCCCACCGGCCCAGCACCTTAAGTCAACTCGCTGAAGTGCCCCAGGGCAAAGCATCTTCAGCCGAGGGTTTTTTTTTCCCCTACCTTAAAGAGAAATCCACTCTGTCTAAAAAAAAATGATGAAGAAGCAAAAGAGAGCTCTCACCATAGACAGCTTTTATCAAGGCAAAGAAACGACCTCAGATACAGAGGTTTCTTTAGACAAAATCCCAGGAAAAAACAGCAAGGACCATCACTGGTCCCCGTTTCAAAAGGCCTTTCTGGAAGACTGCATAAAGAACCTCAAAAGAGAGCTGGAGGATAAATGGGAAAATAAACTGAAATCAGTGCAAGAAGGATACAGTATCTTGCAAGAAGGATATGATGCTCTGCAAAAGAGATATGAAAAAGACACCAATTTATTAAAAAATAAAATTAGTGAAGTGGAAAAAGAGTGCAGTGAACAAATTGGCCAGTTACAAAAGGAACTTAAAAAGGTAACTGAAGAAAACAACACTTTAAAAATAAGAATTGAACAAATGCAAGTGAATGACTCACTAAGACTTGAAGAATCAGTCAAACAAAAACAAAAAAATGAAAAATTAGAAGAAAATATGAAATATCTCCTAGGAAAAACAACTGACTTAGAAAATAGATGTAGGAGAGACAATCTAAGGATTATTGGACTTCCTGAAAGCCATGATGAAAAAAAGAATCTAAACACTATCTTCCAGGAAATCCTGAAAGAAAACTGCCCTGAGATTGTAGAATCAAAGGGCAAAATCACCATTGAAAGAATTCACCGATCACCTCCTGAAAGAGACCCCAAAATTAAGACCCCAAGGAATATCGTGGCTAAATTTCAGGACTATAGCACCAAGGAACAGATTCTGCTAGCAGCTAGAAAGAAACAATTCAAATACCGAGGATCAATAATTAGAATCTGTCAGGATCTGTCAGCTTCCACACTGAAGGATCGAAGGGCCTGGAACCAGATATTCCGAAGGGCAAAGGAACTTGGATTACAGCCAAGAATAACCTATCCAGCTAGAATGAGCATTATCCTCCAGGGAAGAAGATGGTCATTCAATGATATAGGTGAATTTCACCTATTTCTAATGAAAAGACCAGATCTGAACAAAAAATTCGACACCCAAACACAGAACTCAAGAGATGCATAAAAAGGTAAAAAGGAAAGGACTTGAGAACTTTATTTTTACTAGGGGGATACTCAAAGTTTGGGGGTATAATTAACTAAATATTACTTTGATAATATGAAAAAGAGAACTAGAGGGGAAAAGGTTGTCATACTGGGGAAAAGAGGGAAAAAGTGGTAAAATACGATCTAAAAAAAAAGGAGGTAAAAACAAGGTAAAATCACTTGAAGAGGCAAAGAAAACCTAATATAATTGAGAGAAAGGGGGGAGGGAGACGAGCACTGTGTAAATCTTACTCTCATCAGGTTGGGCTCTAAAAGTGTATATCAGACATTTGATTTCACATAGAAACTTGTCTGTTGCTAGAGGGAAGTGGGAGGGAAAGGAGGAAAAGTAAGGGACAAACTAATAGAAGGGAAAATAGAAAAATCAGGGGAAAGGAGTAAAAACAGGGGGAGGGGATCTAAAGGGTAGAGTATTGTTTGGGGGAGAGGGTCATCAAAAGCAAAGTACTGAGGAGGGGGGAAGGGA
>JAJPUD010003253.1:145380-167954 GCA_023553655.1 Myrmecobius fasciatus | reverse complement strand
AAATTATGGTATATGAATGTTATGGAATATTATTGTTCTGTAAGAAACGACCAGCAGGACGATTTCAGAGAGGCCTGGAGAGACTTGCATGAACTGATGCTGAGTGAAACGAGCAGAACCAGGAGATCATCATGCACAGCAACAACAGTATTACATGATGATCAATTCTGATGGACGTGGCTCTCTGTAATAAAGAATTGTCTCAAACCAGTTCCAGTTGTTCACTGAAGAAAACCATATATACCCAGAAAGAGGGACATGAAATATGGACCACAACGTAACATTTTCATGATCTCTATTGACATTTGCTTGCATTGTGTTGCCTTTCTCTGATTCTTTTTTTTTCTTGTAGATAGGATTTTTCTTGCATAACTTCTCAAGCATTTCAACATTATTAACATGTAGTGGACTTCCTGCCATCTAGGGGAGGGGAGGGGACTGGGGGTAAAATTTGTATTGGAAAGCTTTGTAAAGATCAAGGTTGGGGAACTACCCATACATGTTATACAAATAAAAAGCTTAAAATAAAAAAAATAAATAAATAAAAAAGAAAAGAGCCATGTCCATCAGAATTGATCATCATATAGTCTTGTTGTTGCTATGTATAATTATCTCCTGGTTCTGCTCATTTTACTCAGCATCGGTTCATGCAAGTCTCTCCAGGCCTCTCTGAAATCGTCCTGCTGGTCGTTTCTTACAGAACAATAATATTCCATGACATTCATACACCATAATTTATTCAGCCACTCTCCAATTGATGGGCATCCATTCAGTTTCCAGTTTCTAGCCACTACAAAAAGGGCTGCCACAAACATTCTTGCACATGTGGGGCCCTTTCCTTCCTTTAAGATCTCTTTGGGGTATAGGCCCAGTAGAAACACTGCTGGGTCAAAGGGTATGCACAGTTTGATAACTTTTTGAGCATAGTTCCAAATTGTTCTCCAGAACGGTTGGATTCAGACTCCTTTTTTCCAAGGGACTAGAACATGCAATGTTTGCTTGTTTATTTTTACAAGGTAATTGGGCTTAAGTTACTTTCCAAGCGTCACACATAGTAAGTATTATATAGCTGAACTCAAGTCTTCCTGACTTCAGGGCTAGTGCTCCATCCACTGCACCATGTCACCATCCCTAGAATACGCAGGGTGATAGTGACTTCAACCTTATATAAGTTAGGTTAATTTTTTTCCTTTTTCCTTTTGAAGGTAGATCAATTAAGTTAGTGACTCTTTTATGAATGAGACCGTTGCTGATAAAGGCACGTGAGGATGTATCATAATCCAGAAAACAGGCATTCTTCATCCACTTGGATCTACCCAGTGTATGGATAGTTTGACCACATGCTTTTGAGGGACTGTCATTTTCATTTAGTAGGTTCTATAATTCGCCAAACTTAGGTGTTATCAATACAATATCTCCCATAATAGGAATGCCTAGGGGCCCTTGCCATCTATAGAAAATTTGTATTTGATGTAGGTAATGTAATTTGTTCTTCATTCTCAAAGAGGACCATAATATCAGGGGGGTGATCCTATGAGATGTGAGTAAATTGGATTTAAGTGAGAGGGACTGTGCAAGGTCACCCGCCTCACTTTCTCCTCCAGAACCATCTGGATCCAGTCACCAGATATGAAACAGGATGACTGGAGATGACCCTGAATACAGTAGGAGATTTTGGCCTTTTTAAGCTCAGGTCTTTAACAGGTCTCAGTCTGACTGAGGTCTCACCCATAAAGATCTATATAATGTGCTAGAAACTTGGAATTACAAGGATAAAGATGAAATAATTCCCACATGAGGAGCTTAGTTTTTTTTGAGGGGAGGACACAATATAAATACAGAAAATTACAAAATAAACTTAAATACAAATTCAATCCTAAATTGTTCATTCAGATACTCTCATTACATCATGCTAACTCCATCCCAGTCATTCTGAACCCATGCTTTTACTGTATAAATATCATTTTCCCCCAACTCCCTTCTGCCTTATTCTATCACTCTGAACCCTACCCACTAAGTATCCTACTCCAGATCAACCTGCTCCTTCTGTAGTGTCCTCTGAATTGCCTGTTCCATAGTCAACAAATATGCTCTCATCTCATCTTTTGCTCCTTAAGATCTATGTGAGCTTAGGCAGTATAGTATAATGGATAGAACACAGGACCTGATTTCAAAACCCACCTTGGAGTGCTTGTTTCAGCAGCACATATACTAAAACCTACCTTTGATAGTTTTATGTGACCTTGAAAATTTTACTTAACCTCTGTGCCTCAGTTTCCCAATCTGTAAAATGAGAGAGGTGGACTTGATGGCTTTTCAGATTTCTTCTACCTTTATAGCGATGATATTCTGAAGCTATGATTTCTACCCTCAGTGCCTCAGTTTCTTTATAAATTGAGTTGGCTTCCATGACATTTTTTTTAATTTAACACAAATTTAAAGTAATATTGCTTGGTTTTGCATGGTCTAAATATTCCCCCTGTATCTTTCCCCTCTTCCCCCCACAAAAAAAGCCTTTTAATATCATGAAGATTTTTTTTTTTAATGAATAAAAACCAAACATGACCTTTAGGTCCCTTCCAGTTTGGGATCTAAATGTTTTGAGCTTTAGTTTCCTCATTTCCAAAATGAAAAGGTTGGGACTTGATCTTCCTCCTTTAAATGTTAGGATTTAAATCAATCACCTGCTCAGTATCTGTTAAGTGGGTACCATGTGCCAAGTACTGTGCTAGGCATTGGGGCATACAAACCCAAAAATGAATTGTTGCCTGCTTTCCATGAACTTACTTTCTATCCATAATCTCTTTTCTCCATCTCAACCCAACACATTCACAGACACCTTCCCCTACCCCCATCTTCCCATCCTGACAGAGAAAATGCACGTATTCACAAAGAAGCACGTGTATATATACACTCGTCATCATTCAAGTGGTATCCTCCTCTTACCACTTTACCAGAGGTTATGTTCCCCCAGATACATGTTAATAACCATTTGCAGCCCATCCTTCTCTGCCCTGACTACCCTATGAAGGGCCAGATCCCTACTGGCCATGGTCTGTAATGGAGCCTTCATTATCATGTGCAAACAAAAGCAATTAGCACAGAGCCCACATCCTCTCCCCTAATTGGCAGAAGCACAAAAGGAGACATAATTGCTCTCTCTGATCGTTATGGAAATGATTCCATCATTAGGCACAAATGAGAAATAGAGCAGGCCCACTTAGCAAATGAAAATCAATTGGTGGTTATGGAACTCAGCTTGACCGGAGGTGGCTGCCTCTGGGACAGATAGAGAAAACTGGCAGATATGAGAACATTGGTGGGCACCCGAAGCCCGGAACTATAAGTGAAGTAGGTAGAAACCTGCAGGACAGAACCAGCCAAATGCAGAAGGCATCAGGCCTTGTCTTGCTCTGATTGGATCCAAAGGGCAGAACTATACGCAATGGGCATGAAGGACCAAGAGACAAATTTAGACTCCATCTAAGGAGCAACTTCCTCACAATGAGGAAGTTGAGTCCATGATCAAATGGACTGACTCCAGAGGTTCCTCCTCCCCTGGAAGTCTTCAAAGAGAAGATGGATTAATATTTATCCTGTTGGTTGTAGAGGGAAATCCCTGTTCAAACTGGACTAGATGACCTTCCAACTCTGAGACTCTGTGACTAACTTGGGTTCAAATGCAACCTCTGTCGCTTAATATCTGGCCTAGAGAGAGCTGAGATTGTAACAAGCAGTGTAATTCTAGGAAAGTCCCATCGCTGAGCCTGTTTTCCTCATCTGTAAAATGGGCATGATAATATTTCTGACATCCTCATCCATAGGTGGTTATGAGGAAATATTTTGTACATAAGATTAAAAAACACCCACCCTTTAGGAGTTCACATTTTCCTGAAATCCTACATTAAAGACATGATAGGTGGAAAAGGAGCTGTGTTCATCATCAGAGCTATACCTAAGGTATTACCATCGAGGCTTTGTTCCAGTGGGTCAAAACTTAAAGGACATTGACAGCATTTGGACATTTTCACTAGTTAAAAACCAAATAAAAGCCTTGCCATACAATTTGGAAAGTATCTTAGACCACAACTTGCCTAACCCTCTTGGTTATAGAGGAGGAAACTGAGGTTTAAGTTCCTTGCTCATATCAGAAAAGAAAGTGGCTCTACCATTTTCCTAAAATGAAATTTTGACTGTATCATCCTTCCAGCCTTCTAGGAGTACTAGTGGCTCCCTATTACCTTTGAAAGCAAATATAGGGGCAGCTAGGTGGAGCAGTGGTTAGAGCACCAGCTCTGAAGTCAGGAAGATCTGAGTTCAAATCTGGTCTCAGACACTTAACATTCCCTAGCTATGTGACCCCGGGCAAGTCACTTAACCCCAATTGCCCCAGCAAAAAAAAGCAACCCCCCCAAAAAAAAGCAAATATAAAGGCTTTAGTTTGTCACCTAAAGCCCTTTATGCCCAGCCTCTTCTTGTTTCTAACCTTATTATACAATTTTCCTAAACTTACATGATGTGGTCCCCCAAAAAGAGCTCTCTTGCAGCTTCTCACACGTGAAATTCCCACCTCCATATCTTTGTACTGTCTGTCCTCCGTACCTGAATATATTCTCTCTTCCCTCTAAAATTTCTGGCTTTCTTGAGGTCTCTGCTCATGTGTTTCCTTCTATACCAGGCTTTTCATGGTCCCCTAAAGCTCCCACCTGATGCCAGCTCTAATCCTTCACCCCGCAAAGCAATCTTGTATTTGTTTTTCACTTGCTTTGGATATGCATACATAAGTATGTGTTATCTCCCCCTTTAAAATAACTAATTAAAAGCAGGGACTGATATTGTTTCAGTCTTTGTTTCTATTCCCAGCAGCTAGCAGAAGGCCTGGGACATAGCAACAGTAACAATAAGAAGCATCATATAACATTTTAAAGTTTGCAAGGATAAAGCATCGATATTATCTTATAATATGACATATTATGAGATATAACATAAATCTATATATTATATACAATATAGATATATATTTTATATATCTGTGATAATATAATAATAAAGCATCGATATTATCTCATAATTCTTAAAACAATCCTGGAAAGTAGGTGCTATCATTATCCCCATTTTATAGATGAGGAAACTGAGGCAGGCAGAGATTAAAGGATTTCCCCAGAGTGACATAACTAGTAAGTATCAGGGTTGGATTTGAATTCAGCTCTTACTGATTGTCGATCCCAAGCTCTTGCCATCGTGCCACATTAGCTACTATTGCTGTATTCCCAAATCCAAGAACTCTAGACCTGAAGCATAAGGCTTGTGTTCAAATTCTGTCTCTGATATTTACAAGATAGGTAAGCAAGGACAAGAAACTTACCCTTTCTGAGTTTAGTTTTTCTCATCTATAAAATGAGGGGATTTTATTAAGGACCATTCTGGCTAATATTTCTATGATTTTCTGATTTCTGTAATGTTTTCTATTCCCAAGTCTTTAGGTGTTTCAAGATACTGCCCAAGACATGAAATTTCTTCCAAGATATACAGCATAGGATCACCCACCAGGAAGAAAAGCATCCCCTCCCCAAAGCTGCACTCCTTTCTTTTGAAGGCAAACAACTTAAAAAGAACAGTCTAAAAGTCAGCCTGAGGAACACCTACCTTTTAGGAGTTAACATTTTCCTGAAATCCTACATTAAAGACATGATAGGTGGAAAAGGAGCCAGGCTCGTCATCAGAACTATACCTAAGGTATTACCATCGAGGCTTTGTTCCAGTGGGTCAAAACTTGAAGGAGATTGACAGCATTTGGACATTTTTACTAGTTAAAAACCAGATAAAAGCCTTGCCATCCAATTTGTGTTATGGCAAGAAAATAAGAGAGAGGTTCCTACTGTATTAGGGTTCTACTTCTTCCAGGGCAGCTAGCCAGATTTTAGAGTCAAGAAGACTCATCTTTCTGAGTTCAAATCCAGCCTCAGACACCTACTAGTTCTATGACCCTGAGCAAATCACTTAATCCTATTTATATCAATTTCACCTGTAAAATGAGCTAGAAGAGAAACTGGCAAATCAATTCTGTACCTTTGCTAAGAAAACCCCTCAAAATAGGAGAAATAGATGTGACTAGAAAAGAAAAAAAGAAAACTTTTCCCCATCGTTACCAGATGTCTCATGATGGGAGAAAAAATAAGACAACGGCTCTGAAATATCCTCAGCTAATTCTTATCACCCCCGAAGTTCATTGCCCTGGCTTCCTTGATGTGATTATGTATACATATATACAAACACTCATTATGTGTAGCAATATTTTGGTATGAAACAGGCTCAATTTCCTTTATTTTGTTTTCAAATTTCCCAGACTCCCCATTATCCCTGTTGCATTTCATAACCCCCACCCCAATCTTCTAGTCTATTAGCATTTATGGATTTCACCAACATGAAAGCCCCAAAGGGCTCAACAGCTAAATTGGGTTGGGAAACATTAGAGAAACTGATCTTCCAGATACTATAAACTTAGAATGTGTGCATCTACAAGTGTGTACATATGATTTCAAAAATTCTTTCCATCTCTGCCATTCTCTGATTTCTTGTCATGGTCATTAGCTTTTTCTGTCCAATATCAGACATTTTATAGTCACGTCTAACTCTTCCTAACCCCATTTGGAATTTTCTTGGCAAAAGTACTGGAATGGTTTGCCATTCCCTTCTCCAGCTCATTTTATAAAGGAGGAAACTGAGGCAAACAGGATTAAATGACTTGGCCAGGGTTACACAGCAAATAGCATCAAAAGTCAGATTTGAACTCAGGAGATGAGTCTTTCTGACTTTGAGTCCTGAGCTGCAATATGGTGCCCTCAGCTGTCTTGTCCTATCCAGGATAATAGTTTAATTTCAATTGAAGGAGGTTTTCAACCTTCTGAGAAGATAGAATGAGAGCGTATTCAGATTATGGAGAAGACATTTGTAGTTAAGGATTGAGGATCTAAGAAGTGACAAAGGGACTGCCATTTTACTTTAATGAGGTAAGGTTTGGGATAATGACACAGATGAAACTTTATCCAACAGTACAGCTTACTGCCTCCTCTGTACCTTTTAACTCTGGAGAATATAACTTGATCCGTCCAAGGTCAAAAAACTAGTGTGTCAGAGGTAGGATTTGAATCCAGGTTTTCCTGCATTGAGTCAAATTTCTATGACTGGCGGTCTCAAGTAGGAAAGTTAAAAGTACTTAGAGAAGGGTTTTAGTAGGAAATGTGCAGATTGAAGCATGATCATAATTACTTTACCCTACCTATCCCTTTCCCTAATGGCATAGATAAATAGAGATAAATTGATTACAAAGCTGTGCTAGTATTTGAAGGATTGTGGGTCCCCTGTGGAGCATTTCTGAGCAGACTGCCTATCCTCAAAACATTTCCCTCTCTCAAGCCATTTTTTAAAAAATATTCCATATCTGTTACATTTACAGCCAATTCCAGCATCACTAGCTTCTCTGAGTGAGAACCTCAACCCTCATTACCACCATAAACATCAATGGCCCTGTGAGGGATTGATTCTATGAGCTATTCTGTCACAGAGTTGACAGGCCCCTCATACCCAAATAAGGTTTGAAAGAAAACTGAATGTGGCGAGTCAAAGGGCAGCTCTTTCTCAGGACCATCACTGATTCCCTTCTTCCACTCTGGGTAACCCCAGATGCTAGTACTTTCCTTTCTGAGATGATCTCTCTTCTATTCTGTAGAGCTGTTCAAAGGTAGCTAGGTGGTGCTGTGGAGAGAGTGCTGAGCCTGCTATCAGGAAGTTCAAATCCCTATTGATGAATTGTGTGACCTTGGGCAAGTCACTTAACCCCAATTGTCTTCTCCCTCTTAAAAGGGTTTTTCTCCGTAGTCCCCAAAATCGTAGAAGTAACTCGTGACTTTTCTTTTTGTTATACTCTTCACCTTTCTGGAAAAAAAATAATACATAACAAAAATAATGAAAGATCACTGAGGTTCCAGTCCCCACTCCACCATTTACTATCTGTTTGATTGTGGACAAGTCATTTCATCTCTGAAATTCCCAGAATCCCCAGAATCTCAAACCTGAAAGTTATTGCAAAGATGAAAGACTCCATCTACTCAATCAATCAGACAATAAGCATTTATTAAATACCTGCTGTGTGCCAGATGGGATGCTAGCATCAGGGGGTGATGCAAAGGGTGAAACTATCACTGCCTTCAAGGAGTTTCCTCATACTAAAAGAAAAATTAAAGCATCCCTTCTTCATCTAAGTCAGCAGGTGAATACATCCAAGAGCTCAACTGCTTCATCTATAAAATGGGGATGATCACACTATCCCAACTTTACAAGTTGTGGCTAAAATAAAATAAGGCTAATATAATTTACAAAGCTTCATGGGAAAGGCTTTTCATAGCTCACACATATCAGCTATTATTTTCTCCAGCTATTTCAATCATCTTGGTAAGCCAGTAATTTTGTTACCCCCTCCAAGTTATAGGCTATCCCTCTAATTGGCCTAACTAAAAATAAAACATGACACATGTTAATTGGGAATGGGAGGAGAAGAGACAGATTGGTCAGGACCAGCTGTGCAGCTTCTTACTGCTGTCCCATTCTTGCCTGGGAACTGCTCAATGACAGCAGCAAACCTGGTCATGCTGGGGCCAACCCAACCAGAGCAGAAAACACTGTTAGTCATTGATATATTTATTTCCCCTGGAAATTATGGTGCTAGGATATCACAGCATGTAGGTTAAGGAAGTAAATTGTGACAAGGTTCATTATCTTCCATGCATTTCAGAGAATAGACTTCAGGCTGAAATCTTAGGGTACAGTAGATGCCTCTACAGGTGCTTTCGAGCATAATGTGAAATGGTAGGAACAGAAATGAACAAGGAGGGGAGAAGGGAAATGAGGGAAGGAGAGAGGGAGAGGGGGGGAAAGGGGAGGGAGGAGGGATGAATGGAGAGAGGAAGAGAGGAAAAGAAGAAGGGAGGGAAGAAGAAAGGGAGACAAGGAGGGAGACAAGAAGGGAGAGAGACAGGGAGGAAAGGAGACAGGGAGGGAAGGGGGAAGGAGAGAGACAGAGAGAGACAGACAGACAGACAGACAGACAGAGATAGAGATAGAGAGAGAGAGAGAGAGAAGGAGAGGAAGGAAAGAGGAAGGGAGGGAAGGAGAAAGGGATAGAAGAAGGGAAACAGGAAGGGAGGGAGACAGGAAGGAAGGGGACAGGGAGGGAAAGGGGAAGGAGAGAGGGAGGGAGACAGAGAAAAAAGAGAGAAGGAGGGAGAGAAAAGAAGGGAGTGAAGGAGGAAGGAAGGGAAGGAGAGAGACAGGGAGGGAAGGGGTAAGGAGAGAGAGAGAGAGAGAGGGAGGGAGAGTGGGGAGAGACAGAGGGAGAGAGAGAAGCAGGCAGGTAGAGAGAGATACTGAGAGAAACAGAGACAAGAGAAAGAGGAGGGAGATACACAGAGAGAGATAGAGACAGAAAAATAGACAAAGACAGAGAATTAGAAAGATAGCATTTATTATGAGTAAAGCACTGCACTAGGTTTGGGGAGATAGAAATACAACCTATTTCCTTCCTTCAAGGAGCTTACATTCTAATGGCAGAGAACAAGACCTAGAGGGGTGTGGATGATGTAGAGATGGAATGGAGAAGGCTACAAGGCTTGGATTCCATCAGGGTAAGGACAAGGGTGATTCCAGATGAAGATGATCTGAATTCTAATTTGGGGGCTCTGGCATTAATTTGCCAACAAAAGAGCTTGCCAAGCCATTGCATAACCTCACGGAATTTCTGAGTTGGAAGGAACCTCAATGGCTCACTCAGCAAATCTCCCCATATCATTTCCTACTTAATCCTACCTTCCCCATCCCTTGTTAAATTTCTATATCCATGAGCCCTGCACATGTCACTTAACTTCTCATTGCTCCAGATAACTCTGATTATTGTAGGGCAAATGCCTGTGAACTTTGGGAAAGGGAGCTCCCTCACTGAGGACTACCCACATTAATGAAATCCTAGGATCAATTATCCAGAGAGAACTGATAAATGGAAGGCATTCAAGGAGCAGGTGGCACTTGGTACTGAGCCTTGAAGGGCACATGGAAATCCAAGAGGAGGGCAGGGGAAGAAAGCTAGAACAAAGGACTAAAGCAGAAGAGGAACTGTTATTTACAAGGGAGAGTAAATAGACAGCTTTGGTTAGGATATAGGTGCATGAGAGGCTAGAAAATGAAATCAGTCTAGAAGGAGTCAGATTATGAAGATTTTAAAGACCAAACAAGGAAACTGATGTTTTATCCTTCAGGCTATAGGGAGATACTGAAGCTTTTTTAATAATGAAGTGACATGGTCAGAGTTATAAATATATAAAATATAAATAAATATATACATATAAAATATAAATATAAAATCATTGGTAGTTGTTTGAAGGAAGTACAGAGAGGAAAGAGTCTGGAGGCAGGGAAGCCAATTAAGAGACTTATTGGCAATAGTCCTAGCAAGATATCCAGTTGGTAATCATGTGCATTGTGGAAAGGGGACAGATTGTGGAGGAAGTCTAAGATATGAGGGATGAAAGAGATAGAAGACTCGGGGAAAATTCAGAAGTTGCAAACCTGGGTGATACAAAGGATGGTGGACATTAACAAAGATGGGGAAGAGAACAAGAGGAGGAAGAAGAAGAAAAAGAAGAAAAGGAGAAGGAAAAGAGATGGAGGAAGAGTTGATGAGAAAGAAAGAGTGAAAAGGAGGAGAAAGAAGAAAGAAAGAGGAGATGAAGAAGGAAGAGGAAGAAGAGAAGGAAGAAGAGTAGGAGGAGGAGGAAAAGGAAAAGGAGGTGACAGAGGGCGAAGAAGACAAAGGAAAAGAAATGGATTTGGCAAAAAAAAAAGCTACTAAGTACTATTTTGGACAAGTCAAGTTTGAGATGTTTAGTGATCATTCAGGTAGCAGAGATATAGAGCAGATCTCAGAAGAGATGAGGACTGAATATATAAGTGTGAGAATCATCTGCATAAAAATGATATTTGAGGCCATGAGATTTGATGAGATAAATAGTGAGTTTATTCTTTCTGACTCTGAGTCCAGTGCTCTTAACCACTATGCCACCTAGCTACCTAATTACTTATTAGAACAAGGGAGGGGGTTGATCAGGGAAGATTTCTTGAAAAAGATGGCATCAGATAAACCAGTGTTCATAAGGTTCCCCTCACATAGAATTACATCTCATCTCCAAACCTTTGCCCTGGCTGTGCCTCATGCCTGAAATGTACCTCCTTTTCACCTGTATCTTATAGAATCTCTCACTCCCTTCAAGATACAACTAAAGCTTTGTGTTCTACCAGAAGCTTTAGATTCCCCTGCCAACCGTGAGCTCCTTCTCTCCCTAAACTACCTTGCACTTATTTTTATTTATGCTGTATATTCCTTGTAAACATTTGGTTTCCCAATAGACTGTAAGATTCTTCAAGACAGAAACTAGTTTGTTTTTGTCTCTGATCTCCAGAACCTGAAATAGTATCTTAAAGTAGCTGCTTAATAAATACTTGTTGATTGATTGAGTGAATGACTGAGTAACTTTATGGGGAATAGCTAGGTAGTACTGTGGGTAGAACACTGGACCTAGAGTCAAGAAGATCAGAGTTGGAATCTATCCTTAAGCACTTACTAGCTGTGTGATCCTGGGAAAATCACTTGGCCTCTATGTACTATAAAATCAGGATAATAATAACACATCTCTCACGACTGTTATGAAGATCAAATGACATAGTATTTGTAAAATGCTTAGCACAGTGCCTGGCACATAGTATGCGTTTGATAAATGCTTATTCATTTCTTCCTTTCCCCCTTTATTCTAAGCTCTTATCTGATTTGGAATCATAAATTTAAAGCTAGAAGAAACTTAGACTCTAACAAATGTAATTCCATTATTTTACAGATGATGAAACTAAGGCACAAATTAAGAAACTTGTCCGGGTTCATACAGCTAGTAAGCTTTTAAACTGGCTTAAAAATTCCAAATGTAGGAGTTGTAGTGACAATATTAATAGCAGTGGTAGTAGTAGTAGTAGTAGTAGTAGTAGTAATGGTAGTGGTGATAGTAGTAATAGTGGTAATGGTAATAGTAGTAGTAGTAGTTGTAGTTGTAGTAGTAGTGTTGTAGTAGTAGTAGTAGGAATGGTAGTGATGGTAGTAGTAATAGTGGTAATGGTAGTAGTAGTAGTAGTTGTAGTAGTAGTAGTAGTAGTTGTTGTTGTTGTAGTAGTTGTAGTAGTTGTAGTAGTAGTGTAGTAGTAGTAATAGTGGTAGTGGTAGTGGTAATATTGGTGATATTAATAGTAGTAAGAGGAGGAGGAGGAGTGTGTAGTAATAGTATAATAATAGAGTAGTATAGCAGTGGTGGTAGTGGTGGTGGAGGATGTGTAATTGTAGTAGCAGTAGCAGCAGCAGCAACAATTAATGTTTATATAGTTTATATGATGGATAGGTTTGTAAAACAATATATACATGCATGATGTAAAATCAACATAAAGTATTATGTCAGTATTCGATCCACTACTCCAGGTTGCCTTCACAGCAAATCCTGCTTCTGTCCCTTACTAGCTATGTGACTGTGGGTTAGTCATTCATCTTCTTTTTGCTTTATTTTCCTCATCTGTAAAATGAAGGGGTTAATCTCAATGACCTCTAAGGTCACTTCCAACTCTAAATCTATGATCTTATTAATTATTAGCAACATTCTCATAGACCTTTCCTCCCCTTTCCCCACCCCAATCAAAGCAGAAAAACTGGGGGAAGACCTTAGATGAGGAGATTCTTTCTAATTCCCATAATTCCTCTGGTTATCATTAAAATTAGCTAAAGAAAAAGACTTGAAAGGGATTGTTTAGAGTTGATAAAGCTCTCTACCTCTGCTCTGCTTCTCTCCCCCAACCAAAATTTCCCATACTTTCTATATTCGCTACTGAATATTTGGGAAAATGAGTGTCATGGGCTCATTTCTTACATGTGTGTATGTTTATATATGTGTGTGTGTTTTAACAGATATAATGGTATCCTCTTACGACCTAACTTAATAGATTGATGCTTACAGGCATTTATGAGTTGTGTCTTTAATATGGTTCTGGAATATTTGTCTAATAAATTCTTAAGAACAGATTTATAGATTGGCTATTCTGGGCATTATGGGCTACTAATAAATCAGTCGGAGCTATGTTAAAAATTGCATCTTTCCTTTATGTTCACGTAACAAACAGATAAAAATTGACATGAGACAAAGTGTGGTCATTATGTTAGGGAGGCTCTCCAGGACTACGGCTATGATTGTCTCTGTGGGTCTGGGAGAGAAAGAACAAGGGGACTCCATCTGACAGACTAGGCAAGGTAACAGCAAAAACAACAGAGGAGCAAGAAATGCTCACCAGCAAGTCCTGACAGAATCCCTATGTGGTTTTCCTGGTACAATGGCTCCCCTTCATGTACTCTACACACCAGCCAAACCCATGTACTCATTGTGTCACATCAAAGATCTCCCATCCTTCATGTCTCTACCTTTGTCCAGGTGGTCCCCAAGCCTAGACACTCTCTCCTCACTTTCACTTCCTGAAATCCTTGATTCCTTCAAAGTTCAGGTCAGAATTCACTCCCTACATGATGCTTGTTCTGATCCTCCCCCATCCCAATTGTTGGCCCTTCCTACTGCACCTGCCATTACTTTGGCTTTACTCTGTTTACATTTTAATATTTGAAGTCTTTCAAAAGCTTTTCCCCTCCTGCTTTTTCAATATTCTCTCACACATATTACTAGCCTTCTCCACTTCCATTTTCCAGCCATCCTGGCTTTCTTATTCTGCACATACAAAGATCCACCATCTTGCCTTCCCCTGATGCCTTTAATGCCCTCCTTCCTAATAATTGAATAAATCAATCAAATTACTCCATCTACCTAAATTAAGTGATAAAATGCTAATCCCTAATACTTAGTTGGGAAATAGTCTCAATTAGATCAAATCAATCAAGGGAATTCCAATACAATGTGAAAAGGTGTTGATCAACTCAGATGTCTCAGAAGGGCCACTGGAAGATTCGTAGTTATGAAACATAGCAAGAGTGTTCCGATTGACTGGGAAGACTTGGTCATGTCCTCATATCAATTAAATTGCTGGCAAACATAAAATTTGGAGAGAGAGCTTCAAGTGAACATTGATTGAGAAGAGAGAGTTCTGGTTTAGCCTCTTCCCATAGTCTTGGGAAAGACAAGAGCACTTCCATCACACCTATCATTGACTTAAGGTGGACACCATGAACTTCTGAGACCTCTTTGTCTTCCTAAGAGGAATCATCATCTTCCTACTGGTGATCCCTGGGAAAACAATGATGAGGTATCTACATCAAAAGCCGAGGACACAATAGATGAAGACTCACAATTCTCCAAAGAGCCCAGCAAAAAAATTATACCATACTCATATACTTCTTTTTTTTTTTGCTTTTTTGCTGAGGCAATTGGGGTTAAGTGACTTGCCCAGGGTCACACAGCTAGGGAATGTTAAGTGTCTAAGCCCAGATTTGAACTCAGGTCCTCCTGACTTCAGGGCTGGTGCTCTAACCACTGCACCACCTAGCTGCCCCCATATTGATATACTTCTTGACACCAAAGAGAAGAAAAATAACTTCTAGTAACTAGGAATTATGAGCAACATCTTTGCCATATGTGCTTTCTAAACTTGAGTCCACTTTCCCCTAAACTATGAGAATCTGTAAGAGAATGTGTCACTGAATTTATTAGGAATATTTAATATCACATATATTTACTGTAGGGCAACTAGGTAGCACAGCAGATAGAATACCAGGCCTGGTATCAGAAAGACTCATCTTCCTGAATGCAAATTTTGCTTCGGACGTTTCCTAGCTAGTGTGACACTGGACAAGTCACTTCAACTGTTTGCCTCAGTTTCTTCATCTGTAAAATGAGCTGGAGAAGAAAGTGGCAAATGACTTCAGTATCTTTGCCAAGAAAACCCCAGATTCAGTCACAAAGAGCCAGACACAACTATATATGAACTGAGCAACAAGATTTATTGTACCACTTAAGTAAATGATTCTCAAATGATAATCATAAGAAGCACACTGGTGGGGGCTCATGAGCTATATAGCACTAGAAAGATAACTCCCCATCTTTAGAGCCATATGGAGATATAGAGGCCATACTCTGCACACCAACTCCTCAATGTCAGTGAAAGTCAAAGTATGGTCCTGAGACCTGGGTTCCCCAATTTACTTTATCATACTAAGACATTTTCATTTCAAATATATTAAATATTGATAGATTTAATCCACATAAAGCTCTTTAATAATTGTTAAGAATGCAAAAAGGATCCTGAGACCAAAAGGTTTGAGAACCATTGCCTTAAAGTAAGCCCTGTGTCCACCACTTAGAATTCTTAGTTTTTCTTAGGGCTTAACTCAAACTTTACTATCTGCTAGGAAAAAAAAAAATCTCTGCTGTTCTCCCCAGGTGCTAAAAGTACTTTGTATTCATTTTATATGGATTACATATATACATTTAAATATGGTCAGGTTGTCTCTCCCATTAGAATGTAAAATTCTTTGAAGGAAAAAGAACTGTATGACTTCTTTTTGAATCTCCATCCCCTAGCACAGTGCCTCACCTATGGTAGGCACTTTATAAAAGGTGTCTGAGGGGCAGCTAGGTGGTGCAGTGGATAGAGAACCACCTCTGAAGTCAGGAGGACCCGAGTTCAAAGCTCTCAGACACTTAACACTTCCTAGCTGTGTGACCCTGGTCGAGTCACTTAACCCCAATTGCCTCAGCAAAAATAAATAAATAAATGGTGTCTGATTAGTTGCGGTGACAAAGCTGGACATATATTTTTTCCTTCTCTAAATGCTTCTTGCCCAACCTTTCCTCTCTCCTCCCATCAATAGAATGCAATTTAATTAAAGGCAAGAAATATTTTTCCTTTTTGCCCTCGTATCTTTAGCATTTACACCATTGCACATAGGAAGTGATTGACAAAAGCTCATTGAGCTGAATTGAATTGAATTGACAGAAACTAGACCTGGAGTTAGAAAGTTTGAGGTTCAAAATTATCCCCTTCTATTCAACTAGGTGTGTGACATTTAGTTAGTCATTTTACCACTATGTGCCATAGACAGCTCTGTAGTATTTACGTACTAAGACATATATGAATTGTGATCTATATGTGTGGAAGGAAATCTACAATATCCATAATTCTCCCTGAAGACAAAATTACTGCCCTTTCAAAGGTCATGTACTTGCAAGAAGTCACAGTTCACTGGGGATGCAATGACAAAATTAACAATAATACCTGAATCAGCCTAAACCAAGGATAATCCAAGGATGCATTTACCCTCTGGATCAGCTAGGTGGCACCATATTGGATAGAGTGTTGGGCCTGGAAACAAAGAGACTCATATTCCTGATTGCAAAGCTAGCCTCAGACATTTACTAGCTGTGTGACCTTGGGAAAGTCATTTAGCCCTGTTTGCTCAGTTTCCCCATCTGTCAAATGAACTAGAGAAGGCAATGGCAAGCCACTTAAGTATCTCTGCCAAGAAAACTTTAAATGGGGTCACAAAGTGTCCGAAATGACTGAACAACAATATTATTGCCCTCTCATCCTTTTATGGAAAAAAAATTCAGAAATATTCTCCTGCTTTTCATAATGGAATAAAGGGAAATCAGGTATAAGATTTAGAGTGAAAATCCCTGGATTCTAGTTCTGATTCTAGCACCAACTTTGATACTCTGTGGTTCTGTGATTAGATAATCTCTAAAAGCTTTTCTCATTCTACCAATCTGACAAATTAGAGACTAGGTTTAGGTAAAAGAATCTGGGTTTCAGTTCTGACTGCTACTTACTCCCTGCTTGTCATTGGCCAAGTTATTTTTCCTCTCCGGATCCCAGTGTTATCATCCATAGAATGGAACGGTTAGTTTCTATGGTTTCTAGCATGGTGTTATAGATAAAATGTTGAACCTAGAGTCAGCAGAACCTGAGTTCAAATCCTTTCCCTTGTATTTGTGTGTGATAATCACACATTTCTATGTGAAAATGGACAGTTTTTTCATCTGTATAAGGTTATATTTACCCCTTTGGGGTAGTATTTTACATATGTTATCTCACCTGATCCTCAAGCAATCTTGAAAGGTAGGTATTATTTTATCCTATTTTACAGATGAAGAAACTGGGGCTGAAGGAAGTGAATTGTCCAGGATGATTCGATTTATATGTGCCTGAGACAGGATTCGAGCCCAGGTTTTCATGATTCCCAAACTAACAGTTTTGCCCCCTGTGCCACCTCACCTAAGTCAATCAACCAATCAGTCAACAAGCATTTACCAAGCATTCTGGGTATTGGGCATAAAAAGACAAAAACATGACAGTCCCTGCCCTGAAGGAGTTTCTATTCTACAGAGAAAAATGTAGGATCATCTAAGATCCTTTTCAGAGATCTGATGATCCCTTTCAGACCTGAAACCTATGGTTAACCAGTGATTTTATCAAGTATCATATAAGGTCCAATTCCACTTCAATAGTCCCAGATCCTATATCCTTTCATTGCTTATTTGGCTTCCAGCACTGACCAAACCCTTCCACTACAATCTCTCACTTAGCACTCATGATTCTCAAAAAATATCCTTGCAAACTGAGAGAGACAGAGATAGAGAGACAGGCACAGAGACAAAGAGAGACAGAAATAGAAAAAGGAAGATGGAAGGAAAGGAAAGACAGATAAAGGGAGGAAAAGAGAGAGGGAAAGAGGAGCAAGATAAGGAGAGAGAGAGAGACAGAAACAGATGAGACAGAGAGAAATAGAGAGAGAATCAGAAAGAGAAAGGAAGTAAAAGACAGAGAGAAGGAGGGAAAGAAAGAGAAAGAAGGATGGAGCAGAGAGAAAAATGGAGAAAGGAATAGAGAGAGAGAAAGAGAGAGGGGGAAGAGGGAGGGAGGGAGAGAGGGAGAGAGGAAGAGAGTGAGAGGGAGAAAGGGAAAGGGAGAGGGAGAGAGTAAAGAAGCTTAAATAGAGTTTATGAGCAGGTCATTACTGTGACTAACACCATCTCTTGCTCGGGGCAACTGATGTCTCTTTGAGATATTTATTGATTGGAAGCCACAGTGTCTATCCCATTTTAGTTAATAAACCAGGAGATGAGTTGCAGACAGTAAGACAAAATATCCCTACCCATCTACTCTGGAGGGAACATATGCCAAAGCTGCTACTCCCCACAGCCTAAGCTTATCCGTGAGCTACAGCATCACCCCACATGAAGAAAGTGCACCCTTCCCTTCTTTTCTCTTTCTTCTGGGATTGGAATATGAGAAACAAAAAAAGAGAATTAAGGAAGTGATATGGATCAGAGGGCCGCTTGTAGAATGAGAAGACCTGGGTTCAAACCCTACCTCTTCCCAATTACTATGAGTATGAAGGACAAAGGCAAGTCAAAACATCACCCTCATCATGATCTTAGTCCTCTTCAAGGACAAAAGCGACAACTATAAAATGAACACATTGTATTCCATAGAAAGAGAAGGGAAGGGCTGTCTAATGTCCCTTCAAGCTCTAAATCTATGATCCTCTCATCACTTTCAATTTACATCTAAGGTCAAATGACCTTACCTCCTGCCATGTTCCCAACATCTTTCCTGAATTAAATCCCATACTTCTCTAACCTTTTTTAATCTTACCTTTCCTGAGATGTACAGAATAATCATAGATTTAGAGCTGAAAGGGGACTCAGAAGCCATTTAGTTCACCCTCAACTTATTTTGCAGTTGAGAAAACTACGCCTAAGGAAGCGACTCACCCGAGATCATAAATTTATAGACAGATTTTCAACCCAAATCTGCTTATTTCAAGTCCACTATTCTTTTCTCTATAATTACACTGCTTCTTCCTTCTCCCTCCTCAAGTACTTTGCAAAACCTCCTAGGCTTGGTCTCCAGACACTGCAAGCTCACCCATGGCCTTCTAAGGGTTGTAGTGCCCAAATGAGCATCCAAGCATACCCCTTACACTTGTATAACCCTCATCTATGTGCATGCTATCCCCTCAGCAGAAAAAGGCTAACTCCTAAAGGGCAGAACAGTTTCAATTAAATCAATAAGCATCTATGTGCCTGGCACTGTACCACGCACTGTGAATACAAAGCTGACAAGCAGAGTGCGGAAATGCAAGTAATCAATTAGGAAAGATGATCTGAAGAGAGTCCATGAAAAACTTTGCATCCCAAACAGGATCTTTGAGGTAAAACATTGACATGGATACAGATCAATATAATATGAGCAAAAGGATATGCCCATTTGGGAACTAGCATCTACAGAAAACCATGAGTTTTTCATGATATGAAAAGTCTATCTCTAATACCTGGAACCGTGCCTGGAACCTACCAGGTGCTTAATAAATGCTTGTTGATTGACTAATGCCATCTAGCCCAGAGACTTACATATATTAGGGGGACTTAACGGGGTATGGCAAATTCAGCCTCAGACACTAGCTGTGTGACTCTGGTAAAGTCACTTCACCTGGGTCTTCCTCAGTTTCCTTATCTGTAAAATGGGGATAACAAGAGTACTTACCCCTCCCATCCCAGGGTTGTTGTGAGGATCAAATGAAGTAATAATTGTAAAGCACTTAGAACCTGGAACATAGTAAACGTCATATAAGTGTTAGGTATTACTTTTTTATTAATCTGGGTTTGCTGAGTGGAAATGAATTACTTATCTATAAGACTTTGGGCAAGTCCTTTCATTTTACAAAGTCATAAAATGAGAATATTGGAATAGATGGTCTCTGAAGTCTCTTCCAAGTTTAGGATCCTATGATCCTACCTATATGGCCCCAGGCAAGTCACTTCCAGTCTCCATGCTCCTCTTCCCCATTTCCAAAATGAGAGTGTGACTAGAAACTCCTTAAGGTCCCTTCCAGATCTGAACATATGACTGTGAAAATAGAATCACTTTGTAACTGCAAAGCACTATGTGAATGTAAAAGAATGCTACATTAAATCCAAGGGAATTGGGTCTCTTGGGAAGAAAGGGGGGTTTCAGAGGTAACAGGGAGCTGCTTCAGCATCTCAAGTTCAAATGACAGAAGGAACAGGGAGGTGATGGAAAAGCAGAGTGTATGGATTCTTCCTTCAAAACCATCCAACAAACCAGTTTACAACCTTGTTTACTCTGAGCAACAGCTTAACCAGGAGTCCTTGGGGCCTCCCTGGTGTGGTCAAGGATGGGGAGAGACAGGAGTCCTCCCCCTGGGAACCATAGCAGAATCCATTGCAAGAAGGATGGGCTGGGGGCCAAGAAGGGCAGGGGGAGGCGGGAGGAAGGAGACAAGCAACAAGGACCAGTGAAGTTTTAAAAATGAAAGTGTAATATTTTCACCAGCCGTCAAGTCAATCAGTGCTGCCTGGCTGGGTTCTATTAAACCTCATTTATTAAATTTGGAAGAATATGATTTAGGCAGAAGATGGGATCCAAACAGGTTGCAACATGGCCCATTCCAGGCACGTTAGTTTCCCCCCCATGCATGGTAATGGGCTAGGGTTTTAATTTTAATTATCCCACCGGGTTTCCAGTTCTTTCCCTTCCCATATTCACACAAGCCTATGGGTAGGAGGAGGGGGAGAAGAAACAAAGAGAACAGGATAATATCCCCCTTCTCTTGTCTTAAATCGTGTCTGCAGTTTTTCTCTCCTGCAGTTCAGCCCAATGGAGACTGTTACCTGTGATGATTTTTCTGCCCATAGCATAAACAACTCAGGTATTCCACAGGTACATTTGACTGTATTCTGGACTCCAATGGATGGAAGGAAAGGGGGAAGGGGAGATAAAGAGAAAGACAGAAAGAGTCAGAGACATAAAGATAGGAAGACTGGGAGCAAAGAAAAAAGGGAAAGAGCAGATAGAAACACCCAATTTTAGAGCAAGAAACACTTAAATAAAAATCAGATGGCTTGTTTGTTTAATTAAATATCTACATGGCTCAGATGGCTCAGTCTCTCTATCCTACTGAGTTAGATATGCCTTCAAGAAATCACAAATAAAATGGTCTTACAAGTAAACAGAATAGATAGCAGCCCAAGCCCTGTGATGTTTAAGGTGTGGAGAAATCCCATTTGCCTTTCCACAGCCCTCTCTGATCAGTATCTCTAGTGACTGAAACAGGATCACTAGAAAGCCATTTCACTGAACCACAGAAGTTCAAGGAGAGAAATTCAAGATATCTGGAGTTTTTGTTACTCCTCACCCAGGCCAAATGTACTCCTTTTATCTTTGGCTTTATCCAGATACACATTTATTATGCACCTAAAGTGTGTCAAGCAACATATCGAATACTAGTTATACAAAGAAAAATAATAATAATAAATCACCAATAATCTCTGCTTTCAAGGAACTTATATTCTACTATCTATCATCAGGGATGAACCCCAAGTAGAAAGACAGAGGATTTAGCAGCTATGGGCATTATGTACCTACAGTGTATCAAGCAACATGTTGACTATTAGGAATACAAAGAAAAATAATAAACAAAATACCAATGATCTTTGCTTTCACTTATATTCTACTAACCATGATCAGGGATGAACCCTAAATAGAAAGACAGAGAGTTTAGCATCTATGGACTTATATTTTACATCTGAAAAAGGCCTTAAAGAGTGAATAAATGAATGAAAACCATTTATTAAGTGTTTACCATGTTCTTTTAAAAACTAAAATTTTTTTTTCAATTAACCAAAATTGATTTTTCCTATCTTCTACCTCCTAACTCCCACTGGAAAAAGAAAAGAATACTCTTTCCATATGTGTGTGTGTGTGTGTGTGTGTATTTGTGTGTGTAGTCAAATCACACTCCCAAAAAAGGGTCTTATTCTGCTTCTTCAGTCTTTCAACTCTCTGTTAAGGAATTAATATCCTGCTTCATCATCTCTCCTCTGAAATCATGGTTGATTATAGAATGAAACAGAGATTTTAAAGGTGTTCTAATCTTTATAATGTTGTTCTGTTATTTTCCAGTCATATGGGACTCTTTGTGACCCTGTTTGGGGTTTTCTTGGCAAAGATACTGGAATGGTTTGCCATTTGCTTTTTCAATCCATTTTATAGATGAGAAAACTGAACAGGGTTAAATAATTTGCCCAAGGTCATACACTAATAAGTGTCTGAGGCTGAATTTGAACTCAGGAAGATGAGCTTTCCTTATGTCAGGTCTGGCATTCTACCTACAATTCCACCTAGCAGCCCTGTTACAATCTTGCTATTGAATCATTTTTATTGTCTAAATTGTTCTTCTGGTTCTGCTCATTCCACTGGGCATCAGTTCATACACATCTTCCCTGTTTTTTCTGCACCAGTCCATTTCATCATCTCTTACAGCACAAGAACTTTCCTTGACTTTTATCTACCATAATTTGTTCAATCATTCCCTAGTGATTGACATCCTTCCTCAGTTCCCAGTTCTTTACCACTTACAACAATATAGATAGATAGATAGATAGATAGATAGATAGATAGATAGATAGATAGAT
>JAJPUD010003253.1:133766-145370 GCA_023553655.1 Myrmecobius fasciatus | reverse complement strand
GATAGATAGATAGATAGATAGATAGATAGATAGATAGATAGATAGATGGAAATAGAAATAGATATAGATATGGGTATAGATGTAGATATTAAAAGAGATTATATACTAAGACTTGGGGAATCAAGAAGTTAGGCAAGCAATAAATATTTATGTATCTTTTGTGTTCCAAACACTGTGTTAAGTGCTGGGGATAAAAAAAAAAAGCAAATGGTAGTCTATGTTCTCAAGGAGTTCACAATCTAACAGGAAGATAATGAAAAAGACCATGTATAAACAAGATACAGACAGGATAAATTGAACATAATCAACAAAAGGAAGACACAAGTTCAAGATATGGCTTTGCTACTTACCACTTAACAGGCAAGTCCCTTAACATCTCAGTTATCCCATGTATAAAACATGTACAATGATGGACAGTTTCTACTTTAATGGTGACATAGTAGATAGAACACTAGGCCTGGAAACTGGAAGACTCCTCTCCTTAGTTTAAATCTGGTTTCAAACACTTGAGACAAACAGAGTGAAATGACTTGATTAGGATCACTTATAAAATGCTAGAGAAGGAAATGTCAAACTTTCTTCATCTATAAAATGAGCTTGAGAAGAAAATGGCAAACCACTCCAGTTTACCAAGAAAATACTACACGGGCTCACAAAGAGTCAGACAAAGCTAGAAATAATTCAACAATTTACTTCATGTACTTATTCTGAACAAATCACAATATATCTTGAAACTTTTGAAATAATTTCCTGGCTTTCTTTCCTGGGACATGAGGAACATCATCGTATTTCATCTAATGAAAGTAAGATGGCCCTAAAATCAGGGAACAGTTCATTCTTCTTCCAGGACCAGACAACACTGTCCCTGTCACAGTCAGAGAACTAAATATGACCTGAGGTCCCTTCAACTCAGAGATTCTAAAAATTGGAGAATCATAAAATTTTAGAGGACAGAGCCCGAAGGCAATTCAGGCCAACAAATATCTAAAGAAGAATCCTAAATCCAATTATTCAAAAAGCAGTTACTTGGGCTGTCTGCTTGAAGACTTCTAGAGAAAAAGAGCTATCTCCCTAAGGGACCTCATTCTATTTTGGGACAAATAACTGATGTAAATGACTTGAGAACACATGCAGAACAAATTGAGGCAGTGTATTGGAAAGGACCCTAATCACTTTTGATTGCTGCTTAATCTGTGCTTGCTTACTACCTGTGTGACAGAGGGAAAATCCCCTAACTTCTCTGCACCTAGTTTCCTAATCTGTCAAATGAAAGGATTGGACTAAAAGACATCTAAGGTTCCTTCCATAGAATCGATGATTGTATGACCTGGATTTGAATCTAACTCTGCTACTTATTAGGTGGGTCACCTCAAGCAGGAAATAGTGTGTTAAAAATGAATGGACAGTCAATCTCAGAACCAGGAAGACCTGGGTTCAAGCCCCATCTCTGATGCATAATGGCTGTGTGGCCTTGGTCAAATCATTTAACTTCTGATCATCAGGGCAACCCTCTGGGACTATAAATAAGAGAAGGACGTTGGCTTGCCTTAAAAGAGGGATCACCTTTAGCCCCAAATTTTAAACCATGGAAATCATAGGTCCAGTGTCTTTCCCTAGCCTTCCTTAAGGTAAGTCAGTTTACCTTCTCTGAGTTTCAAGTTTCTCATTTGTAAAATGGATAGTACCTCATGAAACAGAATCAGTGGGGAGTCAAATTCATTTAAAGAAAACTTAATAAGAGACCCAACTTTTACAAGGCAATTCTGAAAGTAATTCTGAAATAATAGTTTCATGCCCCTAAGGCTGGAGAAGCAGTTAGGTGATGCAGTGGTTAGAGTACTGGAGTACTTAAAATCCACAAATCACAAGTTCAAATTCAGTCTCAGACACTTATTAGTTATATCTACAAGTCACTTAACCCTGTTTGCTTCAATTCCTCTCCTGTAAAATGAAATTGAGAAGCTACCCCAGTAGCTTTGCCAAGAAAGCCCCAAATGAAAAAGTGGGGCATGAATGCACTGTTAGTAGAATTGTGAAATGATCCAGCCATTCTGGAGAGCCTAAAAGGCTATAAAATTGTGCACACCCTTTGATGCAGCAGTGTCACTATTGGGTCTGTTTTCCAAAAAGATCATAAAAAAGGGGAAAGGATCCACATGTGCAAAAAATATTTATAGCGGCTCTTTTATAACTGGAAATTGAATGGATGTCCATAAATTGGGGAATGGTTGAATAAGTTATAGTATATGAATGTAATGGAATATTAATTTTTTATTAACAGGATGAATTCAGAAAAGCCTGGAAAGATTTACATGAACTGATGTGAAGTGACAGAATCAAGAGAACATTGTACAAGGTAACAACAAGATTATGTGATGATCAACTGTGAGAGACTTGGCTCTTCTCAACAATGTGATGGTTCGAGACTATTCCAATAAACTTGGGATAGAAAATGTCAATCTACATCCATAGAGAGAACTATGAAGACTGAATGTGGATCAAAGTATTTTCACCTTTTTTATCTGCTTGTTTACTTCTTTTTTTTTCATGCTTTTTCCCTTTTGGATTGATTTTTTTTGCACAACATGACAACTATGGAAATATGTTTAAAAGGATTGCATGTTTGACCTATTTCTGATTGCTTTCTATTTTGAAGAGGGAGAGAAAAATTTGGAACACAAAATTTTACAAAAATGAAAGTTGGAAACTATCTTTATGTGTATTTGGAAAAATAAAACACTATTGAGAGAAAAAAAAGAAAACCCCAAGTGGAGTCCCAGAGAGCTGTTCACAATTGAAATGATGAAACAAGGACAGGAGAGCTATACTCTACCCAGGGAAGGATTGAAACATGCTGAAGAGGGGAAGGGAAAAAGATTCTGAACTGGGATCCAATAAACCAAAAGGCTAGGCTGGTTCAGAATCAGGATTCTGTGTGCATATCATATTTCTCCATTAGATTCCAAACCTCCTGAGGGCAGGAACCATTTTCTATTAATCCTGGTACTGTCCCTAGGATAATGCCTTGCATGACATAAGCATTGAATGGATATTTGACTAACTACATTGAAGTCTAAAAACAGACACTCAAGTTTGGAAGTCAGTTCTTAATCATGAGCATGGCTGGGAGGGTCAAGGCACTTATCATTTATCAAGTTCAATCTTTATCTTTCAAGTTTCAACCCATGGGATACAGTGGAAATTCAGAGGAGCCAGCAATCAAATTCCATTTCTGATGCTATTTTTGCATTTGGGGACAAATCATTTAATTTCCCTGAGCCTCAGGGAAAATGAGATAGCCTGACCAGATGGTCTCTAAGGTCCCTTCCAGCTTTACAGGTACTATTTATGATTTCATAGTGACTCCATGACAGCACAGCATAAGTTTGAAAGAACTTGCTATGATGGTCCTTCTAAATCTTCATGTAACTGTGTCATTCTAGAGAACAGAGCTCAATGAGAATGCTCTTTGAGGGTCTCCTTATTATGACTTTCCCAGCAGTTTCAAAAAGGTTCACATTCACGGATCCAACCATTCTGGAGAGCAATTTGGAGCTATGCTCAAAGAGTTATCAAACAGTGCATACCCTTTGACCCAGCAGTGTTTCTACTGGGCCTATATCCCAAAGAGATTTTTAAGGAGGGAAAGGGACCCACATGTGCAAAAATGTTTGTGGCAGCCCTTTTTGTAGTGGCAAAAAACTGGAAATTGAAAAGATGCCCATCAATTGGAGAATGGCTGAATAAATTATGGTATATGATTGTTATGGAATATTATTGTTCTGTAAGAAATGACCAACAGGAGGATTTCAGAGAGGATTGGAGAGACTTGCATGAACTGATGCTGAGTGAAATCAGCAGAACCAGGAGAACATTATACACAGCAACAAGACTATATGATGATCAATTTTGATGGACATGGTTCTCTTCAACAATGATGTGATTCAAACCAGTTGTGCTGCGATGAAGATAGTCATATACATCCAGAGAGAGGCCTGTGGGAACTGAGAGTGAACCACAACACAGCATTTTAACGCTTTCTGTGAATATTTCCATGCATTCTGTTTTCCTTCTTAGGTTGTTTTTTTTCTTCTTCTCTTTCTAGATCTGATGTTTCTTGTGCAGTAAGATAACTGTATAGATATGTATACATGTATTGTACTTGTCATATAATTTATCCTATCTAGCATGTATTAGATTACCTGTCATCTAGGGGTGGGGGGCGGGGGGAGGGAAAGGAAAAGCTTGGGAAAAAAAAAGTTTTTTTGCAAAGGTCAATGTTGAAAGGTCACTCATATGTTTTGCAAATAAAAAGCTTTATTAAAAAAAAAAGGGTTCACATTCATGATATCACCCTAATGTCCATCCTTGATCCCTTAGGTCATGACATCCTGGTCTCCTTTTTCTTATTATGCTTCTTTTCTCTGTTCCAGACTCACAACTTATGGTTCTAATTTGTTGTTCATTTCTACCACCTATCCCACAGTATCACTGAACAACCGAACAAATCAAGCATTATCTATTATGCCACACTTATTGGGATGATTTACATCCCCTTCACTCACTCATTGTGAAGTTTTCTTGGCAAAGATACTGAAATGATTCACCATTTCCTTCTCCAGCTCATTTACAGATGAGGAAACTGAGGCAGGTAGGATAAAATGACTTGCCCAGGGTCACACAACTAGGAAGTGTCTGAGACCATATTTAAACTCACTAAGTGGATTCTTCATGATGTCAGGTCCTGCTATTGCTCTATCCACTGAGCACTCACAGAAAATCTCTATGAAGAGGGTCTTTCCCTGAAAGGGAACCACCTGTTATTTTGTCTCCTAATGGGAAAAAGTTAGGTGGAAACCTGGTACCAAGTCCCTTAAACTACTTTATTGTCAATAAGCACAAGCTTTCTAGGTGGCACAGTAGGTAAGGATTGGAAGGTAAAATCAAGAAAACTTGAGGTCACATCCTGTCTCACTTATTGACTGACCCATGGCAATGTACTTAATATCCCTCTGCCTCAGTTTCTTATCCTGGAAAATGAGATAATAATAGCATCCACTTAAGGTTGTTGTGAAGATCAAGTAAGTTAACACATAGACAGAACTTTGTGAAATTTTAAGCTTAAGCAAATGCTGGACAACTAGGTTGCTCAGTGGATAGAGCACTGGCAGAACCTGCAGTCATGAAGAATCCACTCAGTGAGTTTAAATATGGTCTCAGACACTTTCTAGTTGTGTGACCCTGGGCAAGTCACTTTACCCTATCTGCCTCAGTTTCCTCATCTGTAAATGAGCTGGAGAAGGAAATGGTGAATCATTTCAGTATCTTTGAGAAGAAAACCCCAAAAGGGGTCATGAAAAATTGGGCATGACTGAAATGACTCAACAACAATAATTATTAATTTCACATTTCACATCTCACGTCTGATGCTCTGAGAGATTAAATAAACTTCCTTAAAATCACATCATAGATTTAAAGGTGAAAAGGACCTTAGAATCCATCTAGTACAACCACCTCATTTAATAAATGAGGAAACTGAGGGCAGAAAAGTTAAGTGGTTTATAAGTTTTGAATAAGAACCCTGAAGAACAATCTGGTCCAACTCCTTGATTTTATAGGAAAAGAAACAGAACCAGAAAGGTAGGAATAATTGCTTAAGGTTCTATAGACCTATGATGAAATCCTGTCTCAGACATTTTCTAGCTGGGTACATCTGACCCTGACTTAACCTCTCTGACTTTCTCTTTCCTCATTTATAAAACAGAGATAATAATACTTCCAGAGTTGTTATGACAATCAAATGTGGTAACACATATAAAGTACTCTGTAAGCCTGAAAGCTCTATATAAATGCTGGGTAGTTGCTATAACTGATGTCATCATCATCATCATCATCATCATCATTATATATTTATATATAATTTAAAGTAGCAGATCCAAGATTTGAATCCTGATCTTTATTCTGAATTAAGTCTCAGGGCTCTTTCAGTACCACTGTCCTTCCTAGGAAGGACTCTTATGGCCAAAAAGACTTATGTCTCCCTTCCCCAGTGCTAGTGATCCCAGATATGATGCCCTTATCTCCAGCAGATAGATAGAATATACAGAAATAATAATAGCAACAACAATAGCAATAACTAGATTTTATATGCTGTTGTTCAGTCATTTTCTTTCGTTTTTGTTCAGTCATTTTCAATTTGTTGTGACCCCATTTAGATTGTTTGGTTTGGTTTTTTTTTTTTTTTTTTTGCAAAGATAGTAGGGGAGTTTGCCGTTTCTTTTTCCATCACATTTTACAGTTAGGGAAACTGACAGAAACTGAGTTAAGTAACTTGTCCAGAATCACACAGCTAGTAAGTGTCTGAGGTAAGATTTGAACTCAGATTTGGACCTGGCACTCTATCTGCTGTGCAATCTAGCTGCCCCCACTTTTTACTTAGTTTTTATATAGCACTTTACAAACATCTTATTTGATCCTCACAGCAACCAAGGGTGATAGGCTAATAAAAAAGAAACCTTAGAACTAGGACCTTCACCCTTGCTCCAGGCTATATTCCCCCTACTTTCCATAATTTTTATATCCAATAACAGACTGCCCAGCCTAAACCATTTTTTGAAAAAGACAAGGTGACCAGCATGGGTAGGAACAGTCTCTGTGTTCCTGCCCATGGGTCTCACATCACCAAGCTCACCAGCTGGCGAGTCCCCGGCTTGTTCTCTTGGCATGTGAGGTGTTTCCATCTCAGTGCCCCACTTGGCTCCATTTCTGTCTCTATCTGTGTCAGAGCCAGCAGCTGAACAGCCTCATTGAGATCTGAGGCCCTTCTCTACCCGCCGGTCCCAGGGCACTCTTAAAAACATCAGCTGTCACCCTTTACTAACATCTTATTAAAGGTGTATTAAACACCGACTGCCAAAGAGAACAGATACTAGACACCCGCTCTGGGTAGGTGCCATCTCTCTCCCAGACCCAACCAGACAAGAACAGAGACAAATCAATAATCTGGTAATGGCTGTGTCTCCCAGGATGAAATGGGCTCTAAACAGAGGAGGGAGAGGCTGTAGTCATCATCTGTTTGTCCTCTCCAAGGCCTGGGTCCCGGAGGCGTGTGGAAATGGCAGATGGAGAAGAGAAATAAAGGCTGTGTTAGGCCCTCTCCTGCTGAGGAACCTGAGCCACAGGCCAGCTCTGTCACTTCTCCTGGCCTTAGGAAAGACAAGACTTCTGAATAGGGACACCTGGTCCATCCACAGGACAGAACCAGAAGAGATGGGTAGAAAAGGAACAATGAGTTGGCCAAGAGAGATCTCTTCCAAATCCAAAATACTGTGAAGTCACAAAGAAGCAGATAAAAGCTTCCTGCCATTTGATCCTCAGCACACTCCTGGGAGGCAGATAATTTTATTATTATCACCCTCATTTTACAGAAGAGGAAATGGAGGTAAACACAGGTTAAATGACTTGTCTAAGATCATATAGCTGGTAAGTGTCTGAAGCTGGATTTGAAAGCCAGCTTGAGTGTAGATGCAGTGTTAAAAATGATTTTTCAGTAGTCAGTCAACAAACATTCTTAAAGTACCTATTATGTGCCAGGTCAGGCAGCTGGGTTGCACAATGGACAGACAGTTCTTCCTGAGTTCAAATCTAGCTGTGTGACCCCAAGTAAGCCATTTATCACTATTTGCCTCAGTTTCCTCATCTGTAAAATGGACTAGGGAAGGAAGTGAAAAACCCCTCCAGTATTTTTGCCAAGAAAACCTTAATTGGGGTCACAAAGAGTCAACCGCCACTGAAACAATTGTGTGTCAGACAATGTACTAACAGCTAGGGATAAGAAATGAAAACACAGCCCTTACTTTATAATGGGGAGTGAAAACATGCAAATAACTATGCACAAATAAGCTCTTCTGTTTATTCCCATCCCTGTTTTCTGGCTCCAATTCAATTCTTTTTTGGATACCTCTTTCTGTTTCAAAGCAAATGGGTCCTTGATCCCATCAATTAATGTATTTCTTCCATTGCTGTGGTCCTCATCTGGAGACTTTCCTTTGTCTTGACTCGGGTTATCCACACTTTATCCCTCCACACTTTATCCCTTTTTCTGTCTTTCTTTCTCTCAGTGATATGTTTTAAATCTCTTCTCAGAAAGAGTCCTAATTCTAGAGGCAAAGAACCAGGGTTCCAATCATATCTCTGATATTCACTTCCTCTATGATCTTAGAAAAGTCATTTGTCTTCCTTGATCAATCAGATCTTACTTTGAGATTCCTTACCTTGCTAGAAAGAGTTTAACAAGCTTTGGAAGAAATAGGGGATTCTAATAAGTGAAGGTGAAGAAGGAGTTCATTGAAGACATGAGGGGCAGCATCTATGCAATTCCTGGCAAGACCCAACCCGATTGCCATTATCATTCATCAGATGTTCTCTATTTTTCGTTAACTAACAGATGAAAAATCCCTACTCTTCCAATATAAACTCCACAATATTCTTGAGGATCCAGCTCTCTCCTCTGCCCCTACAACGCATTTGATCCAAATATCTTTAAAGATAGAATTGTTGTCCAATAGCCACTTGGACATGATATTAACTCATGAACTTGGAGAAAAATTTTAATAAATGATGGATGTGGCTCTTTTCAACAAGGAGGTGATTCAGGCTAGTTTTCAATGGTCTCGTGATGGAGAGAGCCATCTGCACCCAGAGAGAGGACTGTGGGAACTGAATGTGGAATACAATATAGCATTTTCACTCTTTCTGTTGTTGTTTGCTTTCATTTTATTTTCTTTCTCATTATTTTTCCTGTCTTATCTGATTTTTCTTGTGCATCACGATAATTGTGGAAATATGTATAGAAGAATTGTACATGTTTAACATATATTGGATTACTTGTTGTCTAAGGGAGGGATGGGGAAAAGGGAGGGAGAAAAATTTGGAACGCAAGGTTTTTCAAGGATAAATGGTGAAAATTATCTATGCCTATGTTTTTAAAATAAAAACCTTTAATAAAAAAGAATAGAATTCAATTTTGAAAAATAAAAATAAAACTGTTCTCTCCAAAGTTAGCAATGATCTTTTAACTACCAAATCTGATGACCTTTTTTTTCCATTTGTATCTTTCTTGACTTTTTTGCCTCATATGACAATGTTGATCATTCTTTCTTCTTAGATATTCTCTTCTCTCCAGTATTTTCTGATATTGCTTTCACTTCTCCTATCTCTCTGGCTTTCTACCTTTTCAAACTCCCATGCTGGTTCATTATCTATTCCATGCTCCCTGATTATGGGTATATCCTCAAGATTCTATCTTAGGCCCTCCTCTTTTCTCTCTCTACTTTCTCTCTTGGAGATCTCATTAGTTATCATAGGTTCAATTATCATCTCTATTTAAATTATTCTCAGATCTATTTATCTAACTCAAGTATTCCTCCAGAGCCTCAGTCCAAAATCAGACACTGTTCAAATGGTGTGTCCCAGAGACATTTATTTCAATATGACCCAAACAGAACTCATTATTTTCCTCTCAATCCTTTTTTTAAAATTTATTTCATTAGCAATGAGGACATCGCTATTCTTCCAGTCATCCAGGCTTGTACCATATTGTCATGTTTACTTCCTCACTCTCATTCCTCTCACATACTCAGTTGCCAAATATTGTCATTTCTGTCTTTTCGATATTTATCACATACATCTCCTTCTCACCAACCACGTAGCCATCACCCAGGTCAAATCTCTAATTACAGCCCACCTGAAAAATTGAAATAGTCACCTACTTAGTCTCTTTGCCTCAAACTTCTCCCTATTCAAATCCATTCCTAACCAGCCACAAAAGAGATTTATTAAATCACTCTCATACTCTATAAGCTCTAGTAGTTCCCTGTTTATCTCTAAAATAAAATATAATTGCCTTTTTTGGGTATCTAAATTTCTTCACAACTCCTTTCTACCTTTTTTTTCTTTTTTCATTGGGGTTAAGTGACTTGCCCAGGGTCACACCTATCTGAGACCAGATTCGAATTCAGGTCCTCTTAACTTCAGGGCTGGTACTCTATCCACTGCACCACCTACTACCCCCTTTCTACCATTTTAATTTTCTTATACATTAATTTCTTATGCCATCCAGTCCTGTTTACCTACTCAACTTTATATACACACATACACATACACCATTCCAACTTTACAAATCTCAAAACACTCCTTAAGTCCTAAATATTGTTGTTGATGCTGTCAATTGATCGATTGAATCAAAGGATAACAATCATGGACAATATAGTTACAAAGAAACATTGAACACTTGGCTGAGTCATGTGGATGTTTGTAGAAAGAAACGGGTTTGTGATGGCAATTCAGAAACAGGTTATTGCCATCAGAAATTACAGAACGGTTATCTTAAAGTATCCCAAATTGAAGGATCAATATAGATTATGTAAGGAAACAATAGAAATAGTGCGATACATCAGCGCAGTCTGCAGACTTGTAGCACTTACTGAATATCCAGTAAGACATCCCATGTGGCTTGAGTTAGACATCAGAAACCTACTACCTTTCATGAGCTGACAGATGGCAAATCCCCTAACCAGAAATACAGACCTCAAAATATCCCCAGGAGCTCAACCGATACACCGTCAGAACCAGAGCATTATCTCGGATTGCACCGTTGCTTGTGATCCCCTGGACATAGCATTTGATCCACAAGAATTAAAAACAATGTTTTTAATAGATGTCTCTATACCAAATACTCTTAATCTCCAAGTTCCATGGAATAGAAAGCTTTTAAAATAGAGAATTCTGACAGAAGAAATCAAAATCATGTGGTAATAGGTCGAGTTATATATTATCCCCATTATCATGTCTACAACTAAGAGGGTTGACCCAAGGATACTTCAGTAAGCCTATTGAAGATGAGCTGACATTTTGAGGGTTTTATTCCACAAAAAGCAGGTATTTTAACCTACCAGTATAATAGTCCATAGAACATTAAATATAAATAAATATAAATTCAAATTAAATATAAATATAAAGCTGGATATTGATTGATTCCTATTTCTATACAAACTTTGATGAATAAGATGAAAAGAAACAATTTTCTATAATAATAGCAGTAGATATAGGGAGTGGATTTTGTTTTCAAACACCAGGAATGGGAAAGTTCTTCTGTCTATTCAGCATCTTCTCTGCAATTTATGGTCTTAGTTGTCCACAGCACTGAAATATTAAGTGACTTGTCTAAGGACTCATAGATAGCATTTTTCCAAGGTAGGACTTCGACACGTCTTCTTGACTCTGAGGCCAGTTCATAATCCATATCACATATCATAGCAAGTAGGTAGTATCCCTGGCCTGAAATCAGGAAGGTCTAAGTTCTAGTCTGGTCTCAGACATCTACTGTGTGACCCAGACAAGCCTCTGCCAGCCTTATTTTCCTTAAGTATAAAAATGGGACTAATAATACCTGTCTCCTAGGAGGGGTGTGAGATAAAATGAAATAATATTTATAAATTGCTTTGAAACTCTTAAGACATTATGTAAATGTCAAGGAGTAGGAGTAGGAGTATAGTAGCAACAGCAATAGTAGTAACAGTAGTAGTAGTAGTAGTAGTAGTAGTA
>JAJPUD010003253.1:69668-126549 GCA_023553655.1 Myrmecobius fasciatus | reverse complement strand
TGCTGAGTGAAATGAGCAGAACCAGGAGATCATTATACACGGCAACAACAGTACTATATGACGATCAATTCTGATGGACATGGCTCTCTTCAACAATGAAATGTTTCAAACCACCTCCAATTGTTCACTGAAGAAAGCCATATACACCCAGAGAGAGGGATGCGAAATGTAGACCACAACATAACATTCTCATACTCCTTGATTGATGTTTGCTTACATTGTGTTTCCTTTATCTGATATATCGTTTGTGTAGATAAGATTTTTCTTGCACACCAATGATAAGTTTGGAAATATGTATACATATATTCGATTTGCCAATATTTTAACATAATTAACATGTAGTGGATATCCTGCCATCTAGGGGAGGGGTGGGGAGTTGGGGGGAAAAATTTGTAACGGAAAGCTGTGTAAGGGTTATTGTTGAAGAATTACCCACACATATGTTATGCAAATAAAATAAAAAATTAAAAAAAAAAGAAAAGAGCCACATCCATCAGAATCGATCATCATACAATCTTGCTGTTGCCCTGAACAAAGATCTCCCAGCTCTCACAAAATACTTTTCCCCCTTTTTCTTTTCAGTTGTGAGGAAGGAAAACAAATGCTTATTAATTGAAAACAAAAGTGTTAGATAAATGCTTTTTATCAATTTAAGGGAAAATCCATTTATGCCAATACTTTCGAGTGTTTTTTTTTAATAGAAATGAGCTACTTTAAAAAATTATTTTATGACAAAAGTCAGCTGTACCAAGCACTTAGCTAAGCATTTGGTATACAATGTAAAGGCAATCAACAGTCTCCGGCTTCAAAGAACATGCATTCTAGTTGGGGAGACAACATGTAAATCGCAAGATACACACAGAGTAAATGAAAGGCAATGTCAGAGGGGAAGATACTAATAGCTAGCATTAGTGAGAAAGGCCTCCTGCAAAAGGTAGCATTTGAATTGAAACTTTACAAAGCTGTCAGAATAATCCCAAGGAGAAGGTTTATGCTATGTCACTTCCCTATTCAAAAACCTTGAGTGTCTTCCTGTTACTTGAAAGATAAAATGAAAAATCTTTAGCCTAGAGTTTGAGTAGAAACCATTTTCTTTCTCTTTGTAGCCCCATCTTCTAGCGTATTTCTGGGTATATATAGGTACTCAATAGATATTTCTAGAAATTAATGGAATTGCACAATAAAAACTGTCATTTCCTTGAGTATTTTAAGTGTTTTCCTTACAAGAAGTCTGGTACGTAGGGAATATGGGTATTATTAGGCATCATTTGCAGAGGAAAGAGCCTGGACCTGGAGTTGAGCCCTTATATCAGATGCTCAGTCTTTTGCTCACTTGAAAGGATGGCCCCAAACAAGTCATTTAATCACTGTATCTCAGTTTCCTCTTTGATGATTCTTTCATGATTTGTTTCCCAGAGTTATAACTTGGTAAACTTTAAAGAGCTTTAGAAATATGAAGTTATGTAATTCTTAACCTCACTTTTTTGAGGAAGGGTCATGGAAACAAAAGAAATAACTTGGTCAGTGTCACATAGCTAGAAAGCATTAGAGGCAGGACTCAAATTCTTTTTAAATCCAGTGCTTTTTGCCATGTTTCCAAAGGACACACCAAGGGGTAATCTTATCCCATTTAGATTTATAGAACCTTGGAACTGTAAGGGATTTCAAAGACCATCCAAACCAATTTATCCCAGAACAAGACTCCCTTCTCCAACATACCTGACATCATCCCAGTCATCCATCCTTTCATAATAGAGTTAGATCTGGAAGGGTTACAAAGGACTTTGAATATCATCTGGTTCATTTTGTTGTTGTTATTGTAGTAGCTGTTGAGTTGTTTCAATCACATCCAATTCTTGTGACATCGTTATTTGGAGTTTTCTTGGCAAAGATAACTGGAATCATTTGTTATGTCTTTCTCTAGTTCATCTTACAGATGAGGAAACTAAAGCAAACAGGGTTAAGTGACTGCCCAAGGTCACACACCTAGTAACTGCCTGAGGTCATATTTCTTCCTGATTCCAGACCTGGCACTCCATCTACTGCGCCATCTAACTGCCCTAGCCCTTAATAATTAGAATAATTCACTATCCTAGATCCTCACCTCCAGGACCTTGGACAGTCCCCAAGACTCTGAACTAGATACAGGACTCTGCTGAGAGATCCCTGGCATCAATATAGTATTCTAAGTCTTAGGAAGCACTTGATATACATCATTTAATTTGATCTTCACAATTCTATGAGGTGGTACTATTAACCTTTCTGGGCTTGAGTTCTAGTAATCATTTTCTATATAGTTTATAGCTTGATTGTTATGTTTTTATTTATCGTCTCCATTAGATTCTGAAACCAGAAATGGGTTTTGCCTTTTTTTTGTATCCTGAGTACTAAGCATAGTGCCTGACAAAAATTAAATGGACTGAAGTGAGATAAGAAAAAGAAAACAAATAGCTTCTCATATATTTGTTATGCTTTTATTATTCCCATTTTACAATTGTGAAAACAGGCTTAGAGAGAGTCACTTGGATCACACGGTTAATAACTGTCTTCAATAGAATTTGAATCCAAGCCCTTTTGATTCTCAGGAAACAACAATCTATCCATGGTAGCAGAATTCCTCTCAAAATTTGAAAACACTTATATCCTGCATGGATTGCAGAAGAGATAGAGACCTGGCTCCCAAATATTTCAGCACCCACAGGGCAGCCACATGCCCCCATCCCATCAATGTCCCCAGAAAGACAAGGCAGATTTCCCTTCCTCTTCTCACTTTCCCCTCTCCTTCCTCTCCCAAGTCCAGGATTATCACTGGGGTTCACTATTCAAGGAGCAGATCTGCCATCAAACTGCCCCATCCATCTGTGGCCTCTAGTTTTCACGACCAGAACTGCTCATGGAGGCTGCTTGGGTGAAATGGAGATAACACCATGACAGGAGGCAGGGTGACTAGAAGCCCCATTCATCACCAGGATGGAAGCAGCCGTTGAGCCTCACTGACCCTGTAAAATCAGAACCTAGCTGAGACCACGAGGTTCCCGGCTCCAATTCTAATTTAGTTTCCACAGGAGGCCCCACAGACTGACATTGACAAATGACCTGAAACCAGTGGAGTTTTTCTGCTGCACAGCTGGGTTTGCTTGCAGAGAGAGCCTGGGAAGAGAGGTCAGGGCTGGCCTGGCTGTCAGTTTATTACAAATGCAAATCACCAAGGATTTATTAAGCACCTCCTGGATGCTACGTACTGGGTGCTGGGTTCTGAGTGTTATGTGTGGGTACTGGGTGTGAATGGTGAATATGGGTGCTGGGTACCAAATCCTGAGTTTGGATGCTAAATGTGGATGCTTGGTATGGATACTGGTTCTAGGTGCTGGGTTCTGGGTTCTGGGTTCTGAAAGTGAACTTTATGTGCTAGTTGTGGGCACCAGGTGGCTCCAAGAAACTGTAGCATCAGTAAGAACTATATCTTGATAAATCATTTCAGTAAATGGACTAAAGCAAATTGAGGGTACTTAACCTTAAAGTTGTCCCCAAGTTAGGGGGATGTCTACACCAAGTGATGAAGACATCCTTTGGTGGAATGGTTAGATAAGAACAATTTGTTCCAATGGTCATGAAGGCAGCTGAAGCAGATGTCATGGAGTGCTTAAAGTCTGGTCAGATTTCAAAGATATCAAAGTCATCCATTGCATCCTGGACCATCACCAATCATTCTGACTTTTGTCTGTCAGTGGATTCCAGTGATTCTGAAAGAGAAACTACTTTGTGCCGGCCTGTCTTATTTAAATCCAACTCACACAGGAGTCAAGGCATCACCCCATGATGTCATTGGTCCTCTTCAACAACTGGGTGCTGGATGTGAGGACTAGGTATGAATGCTGGATTCTAGGCACTGACTACTGAATTGTATACTAGATGCGCATGTTGGGTTCTGGATGCTGAGTGTGGACGCTAGGCTCTAGGTACTAAGTATCTGCTGGGTATCGATGTGGGTGCTGGATTAAGTGCTGGGTTCTGATTATGAATGCAAGAGGTTGGGAGGTGAGTACTAGGAGAAAAGAAATACTTTAAATCAGATGTATTCCCTGACATTTCATTCCCTCCAAATCATCTCCAAGCCCTACTGCCCGAACTGGGTCCACGCTGTGATAGGAGAAGCTATACTGTCCAGAAACAGATCTCCACAACATTTCTTGGCCATATGATTGAATTCTGCATTTCAACACCCCTTTAAGTATTATCTTCCCCCATTTAAATATAACAATAGCAGCATATAAATGCTATAATAGCTCTTTAAGGTTTGCCAAGAGCTTTGTATATATTATCTCATTTGATTCTAGGAAAAAAAAAAAAAACTTGCGCTAGCATTATCCATAATTTATAGTTAAGGAAAGTTTAAAAGAGTAGTTTCTCAGGGGTTACCTAGATAGTGTTGGAAATGGAATCTGAACTCAGATCTTCCTGCCTTCAGCCTCCTTGAGGACAAAGATTCTCACATTTACTTGCCCAATACTTAACACAATGATTGGCAAACAGGAAACACTTACTAAATGCTTTCTTTAGCTATCCAGCACAGTTTAGTTTGAATAACTGAACTTGAAACCAGAAGGGCATTCAAGGTCATAGAGCTCAGTACCTTCATTTGACAGAAAAGGAAACCAAAGCCAGAAATTCTCCATTTAGAAGCAACTCCATTTCCTGCTTCTTACCATGTTCTAAATCGACTTCTTGGCAACTTCTGCCCATTGTTCCAGGTTCTATCCTCAAAGAACCATGTTAATTTCTCCTTCAATGAATTAATCAATTAATCAATAAACATTTATTAAGTACCCATGATGTGTCCGATACTGTGTTTAGTTTTGGGATACAAAAAGAGGCAAAATACACTCTCTGCCCTTGAGAATCTTGCAGTTTAATAAGGGACACAGCATGCAAACAAATAGATACAAAGAAAGTATATACATAATAAAAAGGAAATAATTGAGAGGGAAGCCACTAGAACCCTCCAAATGCTTGAAGATCACTATCTGAGTCATCTCTTCTCCAGATTAATATTCCTAGTTTCTCCAATCAATTCTCATATGTCTTCCCCTCCCAACTGTCTTGAATTTACTTTGTATCCATTGAGTACATATTTATTCATGTTCGCATTTTTCTTCTCCAATAGAAGAGCTACCTAAAGGCAAAGGCTGTTTCATCCTTCCCTTTGTATCCATAGCACCTAGCCTAGTGCTTTAAAAATGTTTGGTGATTTGGCCAATTGATTGATTGATATTCCATGAACCAATGAAATAAGTACTTTGAAAACCTTAAAGCTCTGTATAAATGCTAGTTATTGTCATCATTATTAAGAGAGATCCTTAAATATTCTGGTTGCCTTCTGGACCCTTTTCAGATTATAACAAATGCTCTACTTCCAAAGAACCTAGCCCAGAATATTGTGAGGCTCAAAAGAGATAACCAGTCTTAAAAATTTTTGGTAAACTCTGAAGTATCTTCCTAGATGTGATTGTTAACATTGTTCAGCTATGCTCTCTCTCTATTTCTTGACTCTTAAAAAAAGTCACTTGCATTGATTCCCTGTAAGCATTCATTTCTATCCCTTTTCATCCTTAACATCTGTTAGCCCAATGAATAGGATTTTGCCTACACTCACCACGATGCCTCACTTAGTTTGCCAGGAAATTTGACTCACTGTTTCTAACTCTATCCATCAGTGAGGTGTGGGAAAAAGAACTCTGGGCACTCATCCCAGTTCCATTACAACATAGTCTATTTCCCCTTCAGTTTCCCTATTTGAAAATAGGTCTCCCTCTATTCTAAAGTTCCATGATGCTCTGATGAGAAGATAATCTATACTTAGCTGATCACCTATTTAATACATCCTTCCTTTACATACCTGACAAACTGATATCCATTAAACACAAATCTAATCCTATCACTCTCTCTGCTAAAGAAGTTGACTCTTCATGATGCTATTTGGGGTTTTCTTGGCAGAGATACTGAAGTGGTTTGCCATTTCTTCCTCAAATTCATTTTATAGATTAGGAAACTGAGGCAAATAGAGTGAAGTAACTTGCCCAGGATCACACAGCTAGTAAGTGTCTGAGGCCAGATTTGAACTCATAAAGATGAGTTTTTCGGACTGTAAGACTGGCACTTTATCTACTATGACACCTTGATACCCCAACAAGTATTTATTATGTGCTGAATATGTTTCCAGCCATTGCACTAAGCACTGAATATACAAAGAAAAAAGCAAAAAACAGGTCTAATCATCAAGGAGCTGTCATTCTAATAGGGGAGACCATACATATAAATCAAAACAAATTGAATAGATGAAAAGTGACATGAGCGAAGATGGCAATAGGAGATAGGAGAATAAAGAAAGGTCTCAAAGGACGTAGTACTTGAGCTGAGTCTTTAAAAAAAAGCCAGGGATTGTAAGAATCTGATATTAGAAGTATGACTATTACAGGGATAGGGAAGGGTCAGTGAGAATGCACAGGGACAGAAAACAACACATGGAGTTCAAGGAAGGATGAATAGAACAGTAGAGTGTGTAAAGGGAATGTGATGTACAAAGATTCAAAGAATTTCCCAGAATCATTGAATTTGAGAACTGGCAAGGACTTTAGCCTCTATCAAGGCACTTATAACCAGAAAGGGATTTTCCTATTATCAGATAGCCAACATGTGGCTGTCTAATCTTTGCCTGAAGAGCCCCAGAAGGAAGAATCCTAACATTTCTCAAAGTATAGTCCTTCCACATTGGGACCACCTGAAATTGGTAGGAAGTTACTCCTATATCCACATGAAAACTCATGCTTTATAACTTGCACCCACTTGTTCCTATATCTCCCTTCTTGGAACAAATGGAACAAGTCTAATCCCTCTTCCACGTGACAGCATTTTAGAAACTTGAAAACACTCAACATGTCCCCTTGAGTCACTGGATAAGATCATACATAATGTAACAGTCTTTCTGGCAAGGTTCAGACTGAGTGGCTTACAACAGTGCAGAGTCACTAAAGATACCAAAAATTGTATTTCTTCCCAGTTTTGAAGAGAGGAAACTTGGGAAAGGAGGATGGAAATTTTCTTCAGAGAGAGAGGAAAGAGAAAAAGACACAGAGACAAAGAAACAGAGAGACAGGGAAAAAGAAACAGAGGCAAAGAAAGAAAAAGAGATGGGAGAGATGGAAGAGAAAAGAGGAAGAGAAGAAGAAGAGGTAGAGGAAAATGAAGGAGGAGGAGGAGAATTTGGGATCCCAAACTCCAAAAGCCATCATTAGCATTTTTTATTTCTAATTAGGGAAATAACTACAAGCCACTTATATACTTTGTAATTGTGCTTCCAAAAGCAAATTACGACAAACTCATGGCTTTGAAATTTTCTTCATCAGGTCATGAGTCTAATATAGACTTTGAAATTAGGTCTTCCAAATTCCAAGCCCAGTTGCTCTATCTACTATGCCATTCTAGTAGCTAGTTTTGCCTATTCTTTTTTTTTGCTTTTTGCTGAGGCAATTGAGGTTAAATGACTTGCCCAGGGTCACACAGCTAGGGAATTTTAAGTGTCTGAGACCAGATTTGAACTCAGATCCTCCTGACTTCAGGGCTGGTGCTCTATCCACTATACCACCTAGATTCCCCCAGTTTTGCCTATTCTTTAAATGTACCTAGTTCTTACTAGAAAAAAAAAAAACATGTCACAAACTCAAAGCTCTTAACCTACTAATCACCCTCTTCTGGTCACTTTTCCACATCAGTGTTGTTGTGACCCCTATATCAAACTCAACGTTCCAGATGAGGCCTAACTAAAGTAAAAGACAATGGGCTCTCCCTTTTTAATTTCTAGAAGTGAAACCTTTCTTACTTCAGTCCAGGGGTCCCTTAGTTTATTTGACTGCCACATCACACTGCTGAGTTATATTGTGTTTACAATACACTAAGATCCCTGCTTCCAAATCTTTTTCACAGCACCTGATTTCTATTCTTTTCCTACACCATCTAAGATTTGTAAAGTTGATTTTTTTTTATCTAAGTGTAAGACTTTACATTTGTCTGTATTGAATTTCACATTATTAGATTCAGCCCAATGATCTAATCTATAAATATCCCTTTGGATCCAGACTCTATCATCCCTCTCAGTTTGATGTGTGAAATTGAGAGAATGCTTTCTATACTTTTATCCAAGCCATTGACAGAAATACCAAACAGCAAAGGGCCACACCCAGATCCCTGGGGTACTCCACTGGAAACCTGGAGCCATACTAACAGGGATCTCTTAACAATTGCTCTTTGAGGGGCAGCTAGGTGGTGCTATAGTGGATAGAGCATCAGCCCTGAAGTCAGGAAGACTTGAGTTCAAATCTGGTCTCAGACACTTAACATTCCCTAGCTGTGTGACCCTGGGCAAGTCACTTAACCTCAATTGCCTCAGCAAAAAAACAAAAACAAAAACAAAACAAAAACAAAAAAGCAATTGCTCTTTGAGTTCAACCACCTAACTAGTCTGAGTCCATCTTACTTCATTATCATCTACAAGTTTTCATGCCCTGCACAAGCTAGTATGAGATATTTTATCTAAAACTTTCTTTTTTTTCTTTTTTTATTAAAGCTTTTTATTTGCAAAACACATGCATTGATAAATTTTCAATATTGACCCTTGCATAACTTAAAACTTTTTAAAAATCAAGGCAAAGAGTGTCAACAACCCCCCCCCCCCATCTACCAGTTTAGTCATCCTGTCCAAGATGGAAGTAAGGTTAGTCTGGCACGGCCTAATTTGGATAAAGCCACTCTGGCTCCTTGTACTCATTACTTCCTTTTCTAGATGTCTGCTATCATCTTTCCTAACATTTCTCAGGTATGGAAGTTGGGCTCACTGACTCTTCTCTTCCCATTTTTAAAGATTAAGAACTGCCCGTTCTCTAACCTTCAAGTTCCTTTTCTCTTCTCCATGATATTTCAAATATTCCCAGTGGGAGCTCAGATATCACACCTATTGGCTCTTTTAGGAAATGAGAAAGTAATCCAAGACCAGGAGTTTGACTTCAGTATGGTAGCTGGGGGCTGTCTTATTATTATAGAAAGGAAACTTTCTATCTTGGATATCAGTTCCCTATTAGTCATTTTTGTTCTGTTGTTTCCAATACAAAGATGGCAGAAAATAGGAAAAAATATGTTAGTCAGCTCTATTTTTTCTCTGTTGTCAATAATCATCATCTCAACCACCCCAAGAAAGATTCTATCTCTTCTTTGATCCTCCTTGTTCTATCAATATAAAAGAAAATCCCTTTTCTTCTGTCCTCCTTACCTGACTAAATTCATTTGGAAATTGAACATTTCTACTCAGGTAGGAAGATGTTATGAAGAGCTTTGATGGAGAATTTCATGTTAAATCTTGGCAAATGTTAAACCAGGCAGTCACTAGAGTTGGTAAATAGGGAGAGGGGAATTGATATTGTTATGCCTGAGCTTTAGAAAGATCAATTTGGCTGAGTGAAGCATGGCTTGGAGTAGAGAAAGACTTGAGACAGAGAGGTCAATTGAGAGGCTATTACAACAGTCCAGGTGAAAAGTGATGAAGGTCTGAGCTAGAGTGGAAGCTGTGTGACTGGTGGAAAGGGATGATATTAACGAGATTTGGAGGAGAAAGAAATTACAAGATCTGACAGTTGGTTGGGTATGTAGCATGAATAACAGAGGACTGAAAGAAGACAATGAGTTTGGGGACCAGAATGATTAGGAAAATGGGGGTTTCATCTATAGTAATAGGAGAGTTGAGAACAGGGAAGGGTTTGGGGAGAAAGATAATGATCTATATTTTGGACATGTTGGGTGGAGTTTGATTATAATATGACCAATGTTAAATATTCAGTAGATAGCTAGTGAGGCAAGACTGACACTCAAGGTTAGGACTAAACAGATAATCTAGAAATCATTTGCTTAGAGATCATCATTGAATCTATGAGAACTGATGAGATCACCAAGTGAGAGAGTATAAAGAAATTAGAAGAGGGCCCAAGACAAAGCCTTGGGGGACAGCCACAATCTGGATGAAGATCCAGCAAAAGAGACTGAGAAGAAGGTGATTTGTTCTTCCCTTGATTCACCATTCTTTTCAAGAATTATAAAAAGGAGGCTGGAGATGGTTTCCAGTTGAGACTTTCCTAGCCAAGACAGGCAGATCTGGATGCAGAAAAGATCTGGAAGCTTAGAAAGGAGTTAGAAGCCAGAATCCTCCAAAATTCTTTGGCAATCAAAGCTTTCAGAGTCTGGCTTCAGCCTCCTCCCTCTCCAGGCTAGTTTCACAAGACTCACTCTAGTACACTATATTCTAGTCAAACTGACTTCTTATTCCTTACATAAGAAATTCTATCGTCTGAATTTTTACAAGCTATTTTCATTCTTCAAATCCTGTTTTTCCTCACTTCTGCTTCTTTCAAAAATGACACAATGGATAAAATATACTCTGGAGACAGGAAGAACTGAGTACAAACCTAGCCTCAGACACTAACTGGCTCTGTGACCCTGAACAAGTCATTCAACTTCTGTATGCCTCAGTTTCCTCATCTGAAAATGGGGATTACAATTGCATCTACCTTCCAGGATTAAGTGAGATGTTAGTGTAGCAGTTTGCAAACCTTAAACTTCTATGTAAACTGATTCCATTAAGGCTCAGCTCAAATCCTTCAAGCAAACCTCCTTAATTCCTCCAGATAACACAAATAACAACAACAACAACAATAATAGCAGCTAACATTTATGCTATTATCTCATTTGATCCTTACAACAACCCTGGGAGGTATATACCATTACTATCCCCATTTTATAGATAAGAAAACTGAGGCACAGGGAGGTTAAATGGCTTGCCCAGTACAATGTAGCTAGTAAATTGTTAGTTTTTTCTCCCACCCTTGCCATAAATGTTTCTATTTATTTCTTCTATACCCTGTGTTTACTTTCGTAGGATGTAAACTCCTTGAATCAGAGAACTATCTCATTTTCATTTCTGCTTTTGTAACACAGTAGGTATTTAGTAAATGCTAAATGAATGATCCGTAATTTGCCTAATATACTCGCCATTCAATATCAAACTTTCCAACTTGGGATCTGGGTTCAAATCCAGAATGCTTCTTATCTGACTCTGGGCAAGTCCCTTAGGTGCTCTTCACCTCAGTTTCCTCATCTGTAAAATAAGCAGATTTACCTTGGAGCTCTGGATTTATGGCTCCATGATTCTAAGAAGTCAGTTGGGAGTGGTAGAGAGAGCACCAGATCTGGAATCAGAAATATTGGGTTAAAATCCCATGTCCGTATGACCTTGGCAAGTCACTCAAACCCTTTTAGACCTCAGTTTCCTCTCTTTGTAAAATGAGAGGTTTGGGAGAGATTGTCTTGAGGTCCTTCCTGGCTCCAAATCTTATGGATTAAATTAAAGGTTATTAGATAACTGAATTAGGCAGCCTTTGCCCACAGCAATTAAAGCCCACACCCCCTAGAGAGTCCAATCCAAAGCTTTAACAGGACTCCTTGAAATGTTTAGCAATCAAAAGCACAAGATTCACTTTATCAATGCAATTTAGCCAGAACATAACAATCTCCCACTAGCGTGCAGCCCGACAAGGGATAAAAGGTAATGTTCTCAGCATCCTGGGAAAGATTAATTCATCCTTACAGAAACCAGCAAGGTAAGCCTGCAAATGAGGACATGGTCACTGGCTCAGGCTCAGAATCTCAGAATCAAAGAAACTGATCGATGGAAGAGATATCATTCTTCCTCATAGCCTCCATGTCTTCACTTACTCACTGTGCTCCATGTACGTCCCCCATCTCCCACCATCTCCCATAGGGTGTTCCCCCTGCCAGGACACTCCCTAACCTCACAGCTACCTCTCCCTGGTTCAGCTCAAGAGCCAGTTCTTTGTAAAGGTCTCCCCTGATTCTCTCAGTTGTTACTCCTCCTACCCCAATCACTGGAGATTTCTTTTTTACATTAAGGGGAGTTCTCTTGAGCTGATAGGAACATCTTAGAGACCCACCTGGAAACTCTGGTCACATCTGTCCCTTAGCACAGGACATAAAGCATGGTGCCAGTGAGGAGTGACCAGGCCACAGGTTTAACCCCCCCTGGAAGTGTTTCAGTCTCTAGACTCCTCATTTTAACATGTACCTATCTTGTATTCACTTCTCTATGAATAAATTTAATTTTATTAGTGGAAAGTAAACTCTTTGAAAGGACCTTTCCCTCCTCTCCTTAATGTCTATAGGGCTTAGCCTATTCCCTGGCACAGAGCAAACACTTTAAAAAATACAAGTTTCTTATCCCTTCTTCCCTAAAGTATCTCATTTCCCTTCCTTTTTCTTTCTTTTTTTAATTATCAAAACACCCCCAAACCAACCTTAGAGTCAGTTAATAAATGTAAATTGAATTGGAACTTGACTTGAATTGAAGCAAATGAGACCAGTATCCCAGACCAAAGTCTCTTTAACTGTTTCTCTCCTTCCCATCTCCCATGGAGCAAAGGAAGGCCCATGTTTCAAAGGCTATGTAGTCATTGACTTCCAGAACAATTCAGTTCCATTGACAGGATAGCCCTATCTGCTTGTCTTTAGGGACTCATTAGAGTATGTTCCTGGGTCAGCTCAGGGAAGGTCCAGCTCCCCAGGCACTGAATTCAAGATTACTTTCTTGCCTTGAGACATTATTAAAAATCTCATTCAATTCACAAGCAATGGTATCATTCACTGAAATGCCAAAGACATGGAGACTGCTCAACTCCCACCACCCTCAGCTCCCTGGTGACCTGTCCCAAATTTCCCTGACCCACCACCCAAGTGACTGCTGTCTTCTTTTTGTTTCAAAAGCACCAGGCTCTTCAAGGAACAAATTTATGGCCCTGAATGCTGAAATTATCATTATAATTCATTTTGTTCTAAAAGTTTGAGGAAAGTACTTTGGCTTTTGGCTTTAGAAGACCTGGGTTCAATTCCTACCTCTGGGGCTTGTGAGCTCTGAATTCTTGGATAGTCATTTATCCTCAGCTGTAAAATGAGATGGTTGGACCAACGATCTCCAAAGTTCAGGGTGCAGATCGGTGAGCCTATAATCTGGTATAACCAAGGGGTAATTGGAAATCGGATCTATCATTCCTCAACCAAATGGACAAAGTCAGAACTGCCAAACAGCTATCTTTGGCATCCACTCTTTGAAAGCTAGAAACAAGAGAAGGAAAGAAGGGTGAAGAAGGCGAATGTGACATAATAGGCAACACAGTGCACTTGAACTCAAAGGATCTGAGTTCAAATTTAGGTTCTGCCATTTAGTAATTCTTTGATATAAATTCATCAAGAATATCTAAGCACCTACTATGTGCTAGGAACTAGGAATACAAAGGAAAAAGAAAATAGCTCTTGCTCTCTAAGAGTTCATACTCTGGTGATACATTTAATCAAAGGCAGCTAAGTGACAGGTACAGTGGATAGAATGGCAGAACTGGAGTCAGGAAGACCTGCTTATGTGACCATGAGCAAGTCACTTGACCCTGTTTGCCTAAGTTATTTTTTCTGTAAAATGAAGAAATGAGACAGAAAGAAATGGCAAAGTACTCTAGTATTTTTGCCAAGAAAACCCAAAAATGGTGTCACAAAGATTTAGATACAACTGAATCAACTAAATGCAAGTTTTAATTAATGAGTAAACATTTAAGTTCCTAGAACATGTCAAACACTGTGTTAAGCACTAGAGATAGGAAAAGAAGCAAAAAACAGTTCCTACCCTCAAAGAGCTTACAATCTAATGGATTTGACACATACATAGCTTCATTCAGCAATACCCTGGATTTATTCTCACAATTCACTCTTCTATCAGCAGGTTGGGTTTCCAGAGCATGTCTTTTTCTAAGACTATTGGCTTGAGCCCCAATTCAGGCACATTTTCCTCATTTTCCTCAATTTCAATCACCAGCAGTTAGTGCCCCAGTCTTATTAAACTATTAATATCAATTAGCATTTACAGAGAGACCAATGTTTCCCTTTTACCTTGGGTAACACTCACTTGGCCACTCACTAAAGCTATAAACTTGGGTCAATTATTCAACTTTTCTGTGCCTCACCTCCTTCATGTATAAATTGGGTAAAATTGCTGTGGTATATAATTCAAAGATGTATTATGAGATTCAAATAGGATTTTATATATATAGAAATATATATATTGTCTATTTATGTATTTACATATAGATATATAGATAAATATATTTCAATATAATATATAAGATATATAAAATATTGTATGTATTTATATAATATGTAAAATATATTTATATTTTATGAGTGTACATATATACATTTATATATCCTTTTTAAGTCTTAAAATTGATACAAATGTCAGCTATAAATATGGAACAAAAATGAACTCAATTCATATATAAGATATTTGTAGTCAAAATGGAATTTCTAATTTTTACCACTGGGGAAACTGAGGCCCTCAGAGGTTAAGTGACTTGTACAATGTCACCCAACGTCATGAGGACATATACAAGTAGAACTGAGTAGAAACATTAGGGATCATTTCATCGATTTTTCTTACTTTACAATTTAGGAAATTGAAGTCCAAAGGAAGCCAAGTCAAGAAGCATTTCTTAAGCACCCCTATGTGCTAGGCATTGTGCTAAGACTTGGGAATACAAAAAAAGACAAAAGACAGTCCTTGCCCTAGAGAAATTCACAGTCTAATGGAAAGGTAAGAAGGGGAGACTATATGCAAATAACTATATATAAGCAAAGCATTCAGGGTGTGTTATTCAGTTGTTTCAGTCATATCCAATGCTTTGTGATCCCCATTTGGGGTTTTCTTGGCAAAGATACTACAGTGGTTTACCATTTGCTTCTCCAGCTTATTTTACAGATGAGGAAACTGAGGAAAATAAGATTTAGTGAGTTTCCTAGGTTCACACAGCTCATAAGCGTCCAAGACAAGATTTGAACTCAGGAAGATGAGTCTCCCTCTCTCCAGGCCTAGAGCTCTATGCTTTGTGGTGCCACCTTGCTGTCTTGTGTGGAGGATTAATTAGAGATAATCTTAGAGTGAAGTCACTGAGAAGGTATTTTGGGAAAGACCTCTTGCAGAAAGTGGCAGGAAACCAGGAAAGACAGAAAGTACAGATGAGGAAGAAGAGTATTCCAACTATAGAGACAGCCAGAGAAAAGGCCCAGAGTTAAAGAGATGGAGTGTTTTGTGCAAGCAACAGCCAGGAAGATGATGTTGCTGACTCATAGAATACGTGGGGGAGAATAAGATAAGAACACTGGAAAGGAAGGAAAGTGAAGTGATTTATCTAAAGTCACACACAGCTGGCAAGGTCAGAGATTCACAGCACTTAGAGCTGGAAGAGACCTCAAAGGTCATTGTCTCCTTACCTTTCATTTTACAGCTAAAGAAACTGAATCCAATTGACTTGCCTAGTGTAGTAGCCTGGATTTGAACCCTTTGATTATTCCAGAGTCCTGAGTCCTTTGATTCCAGAGTCATCCCTCTTACTACTTCACCATATTGCTAACAATTTGAGATGGAACTCTCTAGCTTGTCAGTTAAATCTAATAAATAATTATTAAGTTTTTACAGTGTTTAAGCCGCCAGGTAAGGAAAAGGGAAGAGGGATTGTTTCAAAAGACATACTCTGGCTCCAAGGGTCCTAAAATCTCCTAGGAGTTCTGGGGATGGGTTGTCTACACAGATAATCATAATGCAAATTCAAATAAGATAAATACACAAGAAAAATGAAACAGAGAGGCAGGGCATAGTTGGAGAAAGAGGGATTAAGTCTAGCTGAGAAGTAGCAGAATTTAATACTCAATGCACATCCTGGTGGCCATTATTTAACTACTCTCAAGACATTCTCCTTCCCTCAGTGAGTTTAGTGCCTAGCTTTCAGTCTTTCTCTCCAGCCCAATTCCTGCCTTCATAGGATGAAATTTTGCCATGAACAATATAATCCCCTACAGTATTCTAAGTCTTACAATCTACCCAAGTGCCATGAGCTTATCTTCCACCTCAACTACTCACAGAAATGTTCATGCTCTTGAACTTGCCATTATCCACAAGGGTTTCGCTTCCACATTCATGAATTCTGAGATTTCTCTATTGTTATCTTTTTATCATTCCATTGTCATCATTATGTCTCTCATAATAGTCCCCTTCCCTCCATTTGTATAGCCCCCATGACCTCTTGCTTGGTCTGTCTACTTGGTCTGCCTGTTTGAGGTCTCTTCCCACTCCAATCTCTTCTCCATTGAGCTGTCAAAGTGTCTAAGCACATATTGATCTTGTCTTCTCCCTACTCAATAAATCCCTATAACCTCTAGCATCAAATAAAACTCCCTTGTTTGGCCTCTAATTACCTTCTTTGTATCTTTCTAGTCTCCTTATACTTAACTTCTCTCCATTCACTTTATATTTCTTCGGGTGGCCAATTCGTTTCTCACTCATGACCCTCTCTTTCCCCTCTCCAAGACTTTTCACTGACTGAGTTCTCAGTGCCTGGAATGCTCTCTCTCCTCACTTTTGTCTCCTGGTTTCACTGACTTCAAGGTTCACTTTAAATCTCACGTTCTACAATAAGTCTTTCCTAGTCCATCCCTGCAGCTACTACTAATGCTTTCCCCTTTGAGATTAATATTTATCTGCAATATGCATATATATACATATATATGCATGATGTTGCTGACTCACAGACTATGTGGGGGAGAAAAAGATAAGAACACTGGAAAGGAAGGAAAGTGATGTGATTTATCTAAAGTCACATATAGCTGGCAAGGTCAGAGATTCACAGCATTTAAAGCTGGAAGAGATCTGAAAGGTCTCTGTACCCCTAATTTCACAACTAAAGAAACTGAATCCAATTGACTTGCCTAGTGTCACAGCTTGAATTTGAACTCTTTGATTCCAGAGTGTGTTTGTGTATGTGTGTATATATGTATATATGTGTGTGTTATTTACATGTTGTTTCCTTCATTAGAATGTACCATCCTTGAGCACAATGATGTTTTCCCCCCTTTTCATCCTCAGCATTTAGCACACAGCTCCCAGCAAACAGTGAGTGCTTAATAAATATTGATTGATTGATACATAATAAGAGCTTAATAGATGCTTGCTGACTAGTTGCTTGACTGTTCCTCAGTCTCCTCAACTATAAAGTTAGAAGTCTAGACTTAGCCTGTAAGATCTTATCTAGTTATAGATCTATGATGGATGAAAAGCTTGAGTCTTGGTTGATCTTTCTGACTACTTTGATCTTTCCTCTCATTCTTTTGTCCCATGTCTGAGCAGCCACCCTTTCAGCTGAAGCTATGAACCGATGAAAAATAAATAAATGAGTAGCAAGCCACAGTCCTGCATCAATGGTGCCCTCAGATTCATCTCATATGATGCATCATTTATTTTCAATTATCCCGGTGCCTTTCCCCCCACACATTCAGCAGATTGGTGATGGAAAGTTTGCAGAGTTGCAGAACAGGCAATGTCAAAAGCCACCATCTCCAGTACCAAAGGAACAAGAAAAGAAAAGAAAAAGAAATTAATTACCAGAGGCAAATTTCTATCTTTAGCAGCAGGATGGCAAAGATAGCAGTTGGAGATATTCAATAGTGGAAAGAGTCTTGGAGTAGAAGATGGAGAACCCAGGCTTGAATCCTTCTTCTGTCAATTACTACATACCCAGTCTTTTGCAAAGCACTGGCCTGAAAAGTCTGAGGGCTACAAATAAGCTGAAACTATAACACTTGCCCTCAGGGATCTTATAGTCTAGTGGTGGGCAAAGACAAAATGTAAATCCATGAAAGAGTTAGAAAATAAAGAACAAAAGAACATAATTACACTAAACCCCAAGACACTCCTTCAATGCAAGAATATGAAAACACTGGATATTACCACCTGGAAGGCAAATTAATTGATGGCAGAGCAGGAAGACATCAGTTGCCCATACCCCTAGAAAGGCACCAGTCCTCTCATGGGCTTATCTTATTTTTTCTTTCTCTGAGTTAAGTAAACAATTAATAAGTACTTCTGACAATTTACTCATCGCCTTAAATGCTTAAATTGTGGATAGCCAGGCTGTAAAGGCTGATTTTTTATATGTTTTCACATATAAACATATATATGTTTTTTTTAAAGAAACTAAGTAGAGCAATTGATAGGACACTGTCTGGACTTAGAAAGACTTAAATTTAAATCCAGGCTCAGACACTTAATAGCCGTAGGACCCTGAACAAGTCACTTAACTTCTATTTCCCTCTGTCTCCTCATCTGCAAAATGGGAACAACAATAATACCTCCAAGAGTTGTTGTGAGGATCAGATGAAATAATATTTATAAAGAGACACAATGCCAGGCATAAGTAAACACTTTATAAATGCTGTCTCTTTTTGTTATGATGATGATGATGATGATGATATTTCAGGCTGAACAGTGTTCCTGATCTGACCCTCCTACAGCAGAACTATCTACCTTGTCATTAGGGAGAATAAGAGAAGCAGACAGTCAGATAAGACTTTTGTGTGGCAGAGTTATGCTAGTCTTGGGAGTACATTAACCTGACTAGGTTTTCTTGTGTATTCATGTTCATGATCCCCTATGTTATATATCTCTGGGGAAAATATTCCAAAATGAAAGCCACGACTAAAATCAGGCCTTAGACATCATATTTCAAGAAATCTTAAGCAAAAACCACTCAGATCTCTTAGAAACAGAAGCAAAGTGGAAATAAACAATCCACTGGTCACCTAAAAAAATCCAAAATGAATACTCCAAGAAATAGTATAAGATATTCTATAACATAAAAAGCTCTAAGGACACAAACAATGATGACTATGTCACGGGGCCAGTGACAATTATAATTTTGGTAATACTTTCTGAGTCTTTTCTATTCTCTAGAGTATACCTGTTAGAGGTCTAAGGACCCTGGTAAGTAATTGATCAATCAACCAACAAACACTTATCAAATGCCAACTGCCAGGTACGATATGGCCCTGAGGTTACAAAAACAGAAATGAAACAACTCCCAACCGTAAAGAACTTATATTCTGTCAGGGAATGGGGAAAGGACAAAATTAAAATATGGAAAACTGAGGGAGTAGAGCCAAGATGGCACAGCATTAGGAAACAATACAGTGAGCTTCACTCCACAACTTCTAAAAAAAAAAAAGCTAGAAAATACACCAGAATCTCCAATTGATGAATGGTCAGATATGAACAGACAATTTTCGGATGAAGAAATTGAAACTATTTCTAGTTACATGAAAAAATGTTCTAAATCACTATTGATCAGAGAAATGCAAATTAAGACAACTATGAGGTACCACTACACACCTGTCAGATTGGCTAAAATGACAGGAAAAGATAACGATGAATGTTGGAGGGGATGTGGGAAAACTGGGACACTACTGATGCATTGTTGGTGAAACTGTGAACAGATCCAACCATTCTGGAGAGCAATTTGGAACTATGCTCAAAGAGTTATCAAACTGCATACCCTTTGACCCAGCAGTGTTTCTATTGGGCTTATATCCCAAAGAGATCTTAAAGGAAGGGAAGGGACCCACGTGTGCAAAAATGTTTGTGGCAGCCCTTTTTGTAGTGGCAAGAAACTGGAAATTGAAAGGATGCCCATCAATTGGAGAATGGCTGAATAAATTATGGTATATGAATGTTATGGAATGTTATTGTTCGGTAAGAAATGACCAGCAGGAGGCCTGGAGAGATTTGCATGATCTGATGCTGCGTGAAATGAGCAGAACTAGGAGATCATTCCGGCAACAACAAGACTATACAATGATCAATTCTGATGGACATGGTTCTCTTCAGCAATGAGGTGAACCAAACCAGTTCCTATTGTTCAGCGATGAAGATAGTCATATACATCTAGAGAGAAGCCTGTGGGAACTAAGTGTGGACCACAACATAGCATTTTAACGCTTTCTGTGAATATTTCCTTGCATTTTGTTTTCCTTCTTAGGTTTTTTTTTCTCTTTCTAGATCTGATTTTTCTTGTGCAATAAGATAACTGTATGGATATGTATATATATATTGGATTTGTCATATAATTTAACATATTTAACATGTATTAGACTACCTGTCATCTGGGGTGGGGGTGGGGGAAAGGAGGGGAAAAATTTGGAACAAAATTTTTTTGCAAAGGTCAATGTAGAAAAATCACTTATATGTTCTGTAAATAAAAAGCTGTAATTAATTTTTTAAAAAAAGAAAAATAAAACACCAGAAAAAATCTTGATTAGAATTTTTTAAGTCACTCTGATGTAAATATACATGTATATATTGGATTTAACATATATTTTTATCATTTTTAACATATACTGGATTACTTGATATCTGAAGGAGAGGGTGAGGAGAAGGAGGGAAATTGGAACACAAAGTTTTGTAAGGGTTAATGTTAAAAAAATTATCCATGTATATTTTTTGAAAATTAAAAAGCTTTAATAAAAAAATTGAAAAATAAATATAATGCAATAAAAAAGTCACAATGAGTCATTTATCCAATCCAGTTATACATAGGGAGATAGACAGAGAGTTCTGCGAGCACTGGGGATGGGATTGGGTCAGGAGCATGTCACAAATGGAATAATCCACTCAGTACCCAGGAATAGGTTATGCATCAGGGCAAGAATAGGTCTTAGACTCAAATGAGACATCTCCCGACCCACACCAGGGTACCAGTGATAGGAACAATCTCCAGGTGACAGCTTTGTCACCTGCTACCCTATCTTAGGTTACAGATCCAGAAAAGAATGCAGTGGCATTTCCAGGTAGGGATGCCCTTTATAGTGTTCAGAGAAAGGAGAAGAATCAGAAGTCAGCAGTAGCAGCAGGAACAATATGGCTCAGACTTCAGGCACAAAGATGGTCTTCTCTACAATGTCTGACCTAGCCTTCTGAGGATTACCAGGACAGGAATATGAGACCAAAGGAGAGGTTCCAATTCTGCCAGACTAAACCAATAGAGCTTTTTCAGCAGCATTTACTCTTGCTCAGACCCAAGCCCAGGTCAGGAACTTGCATAATTCAGACAAGGAAAGAAGAAATCACTCTCTGATTTAGATTAGACCACTTTTAAAACACTGAAAGCTTACAGGTTCCAATCTGTCACTGAGATCCTAGAATAACACAACACTCCCAAGAAAGCAGTAACGGGATTAGCCCATTCCTTCTTTTCAGAAGTGCCACAGAGTCCAGACCGAATATCAACTCAAAAGGTATTACATAGGCTGGAAAAATAGACAAATAAACAAACAAAATTCCATCATAATAAATTATGGTGGTAGTGATGCTTAAGACACAAATGGAGAAAAAGAAAAGGACTTCAAAACAGCTACAAAAAAGCCACAGAGAAAAACACAGCTTAGGTACAAACTCAACTAGAATTCCTGGAAGAGATGAATCAAGAGCATTTTTTAAAAGAGGTAAAATGTTCTTTTTAATGGAATGAAAGACCTTGATGAAAAGAATGGAAAAGAAATGAAAGATGTGAAAGAAAGAATTGGGAAAGGAAATAACACACACAAGAGGTAGAAATCCTTAGCCAAGGAATAAACTCTCTGAAAATTAAAATGGGTCAAATGGCAGCCAATGACTCCATTAAAAAGCAAGAAACAGTAAAGCCAAAAGGCTCAAAAAATGAAAACAAATGTAAAATATCTCATAACAAATAAAATGGAAAGCAGATCAAAGAAAAAATAAATTTAAAAATCATGGAGTTATCTGAATGCCAAGATAAGAGCCTGGCATCATTTTTCAAGAAATCTTAAAGGAAAATTGCCTAGATCTCTTAGAACCAGAGGGAAAAGTGGAAATAGAACCAAATGGTTACTTCTTAAAAGAAATCTCCAAAACAAAAACTTGCAGAAATCATAGTCAAACCCCAGAGTTTTCAGATCAAACTAAAAAAATACCGTACAATAAGTATCCAGAAAGAAAGAATTCAAATCCTGAATAATCATGGTTAGTATCACATATGATTTAGCAGCCACCATTACCAAGGAGTAGAGAGCATAGAATAGGATTTTCTAGATGGAAAAGGATGCAAGCTTACAGCTTTGAATAATGTACCTCACAAAACTAAGTATAACGCCACCAAAGTGGGAATGGATCTTTAATAAAATAAAGGACTTCCAAGTATTTCTGATGAAAACACCAGAGCTGCAGAGAAACTTTGAAATACAAACACAGAAATGAAGAAAATGGACTGCTTACACTCAGATATAGGGAAATGAGTGTTCCTTCTGATCCTTATCATCATCAGGGTTCATAGATGACTTGAAAAATCATTGCCTCAAAATAAGTTAGATAACTCAAATATTGGTGCAGTGGATAGAGTGTTGGACCCCAAGTCAGGAATACTCATCCTCCTGACTCCAAATCTGGCTTCAGACACTTACTGGCTATGTTTACCCCAGACAAGTCATTCATTCTTTTTGTCTCAGTTTCCTCATCTGTAAAATGAGGTGGAGAATGAAATGACAAATCACCCCAATATCCAAGAAGACCCCAAATGGGTACACAAAGAGTCAAAGACAATTGAACAACAATAACAACACAAATATGATTATTTCCCTTTTACAGATGAGGTAACTGAAGCTCAGAAAGATCTCTTGTTAATTAACGTCAGGGTCAGGATTCAAACTAGGACTCGACTTCAATGTCAACTTTTCTCCACTATCCCCAGGATCTCATCATTACTATTAAGGAGACAACATGGTACAATGTAAAGCTCATTAACTCTGAAATTAGAAAATACAGATTTAAATCCCACTGTGTGCATTTGCTGTCTCTCTGTCTCCAGACAAGTCACTTAAGTATATGAGCCTCAGTTTCCTTATTTCTTCTTCATCGAAGAGAAAGAGTTGTACTAGCTAACTCCCGAGGCTCCTGAGATCTTCAATTCTGTGATAATGAGTATGGTAATTAACATTCTACAGAGTTTTAGGTTCATACTATGCTTCCCACATAACCATCCTAGGATGGGGATAGATAAGGCTAGCATTATTAGCCCCATTCTACAGATAAGGGAACTGAGGCTCAATTATTAAGGATCTTGCCCAAAGTTACCAATGATCCCTTAATAGCCAAATATGATGATCTTTTGTCAGCATTAGTCCTTGTCAGCTCCTCTACTACATTTCATAATGTTGACCATCTCTAGATACTCCTTTCTCCCTAGATCTTTTTTGACACTAGTGTCTCCAGGTCTACTTATTTCACCTCATCTCCTCACCTTCCTTTGATGATTCATTATTCACATCATATCCCCAATTGTGTGAGTTCCCCAAGGTTTTCTCATGGGCCTTCTTCTCTCGTCCCTCTCTTTTCTCTCTCTAGATACCCTCCTCAACTCCTGTGCTAGATCTAATACCAGTATTTCCCCACAATATGAACTAGGCCATATTCCTCCTTCAAGAGGGATTTATTTTCTCTAAAAGGAGACAAAGCAGTCACCAGCATCTTCTCAGCTTTTACTTCCCTGATACTGCTCTCTGGTCACCTCAGGACAAAAACTCCCACTCAGGTAAGGTTAAGACCTCTCTGACATGATGCATTTCTGAAAATCACTTTTGTTGTTGTTGTTTATTCATTCATTCATGGCCCCAAGCTATCTTTCTAACTTCTCTGGACATCACTACTCCCATCAGAGTATGTGATCTCAACAAAATGTTTTTCTCTTTCTTCCTCAGTCATAGTTATCCATCTCCTATCTCCATATTTTTTTTCACTGGCTGTCCCCCATACTTTGAATGGTCTTCTTTCTTACCTCAACCTTACACAATTCTTCTTTTCCTTTAAGATACAGTTCAAGCATCATTTTCTACATGAACTCTTTCCTGGTACCATCCAACTTCCTCCAAAAAAGATCTTGCATTTACTGCCTTTGTGTCTACCTATCTATCTACCTATTTATCTATCTATACCTATTCATCCATCCTTCCATTCTTGCATCTGTCCATCTCTCTTAATTATATCTATTGATCTATTAGTTATTTAATTTGTCTCTCTTTCTGTCCATTTATCTATATTGATGAATATCTCTATTCATGTGTACATTTATTACCGTTCTATTTATACCAAATACGTTCGTATATGTCTTTGTTGTCTTCCCATTAAACAACAATGTAAATCCCTTGAGAGTAAGAACACATTGTCCTTGTGTCCCCAGAACCTAGAACAATGTCTGGCTTATTATATGACACTTAACAAATGCTTATTGGTTGACTGCCATAAATGTTGGATTCAAGATCCAAACTCAGGTGCCACTTAAATCTTAGTTACCATGAAGTCATTGAAGGCTTTTGAGCAATGAAAGGATGAGAGCTATTTAGGAAGATTAAACAAGTACTAAGAGACAGTGTGGTAGTTTTTTTTGTTGTTGTTCTTCAGTGATTTCAGTCATCTCTGACTCTTCATGATCCCATTCAGAGTTTTTTTGGCAAAGATACTGGAGTTCTTTAGCTTATTTTATAGATGGGGATGCTTGAGGCAAATAGGGGCAAGTGACTTGCCCAGGATGACACAGCTAGTAAGTGTCTGAAGCCAGATTTGAACTCAAAGATGAGTATTTCTGGCTTCAGGCCCATCACTCCATTCATCTAACAGCACCATGTCACTGCTCACAGTATGGTATAATAGGTAGAAAACAGATCTTATAGCCAGGAAGATCTGGGTTCAAGTCCTATTTTTGTCACAAACTACCTAGTCCTGTCACTTGTATGTGCCTTAGAAAACTCTGTAAGATTATAAATTACAGAGATGCTGCAAAGGGGGAGTTTTCCCAAATGGGAGTTTCCTACATCATGGAAGTTATAGATCCTATCCCTCACCCTAATTTAGTGACAGTAGTATGTATGTTGAAAATTGAAAAGACTGGAGGTGAAGAGAGTAATTAATTAGCAGGCTATTACAATCATCCAGACAGGAGGTGCTAAGGGTCTGGATTAGAATGGTAGCGATGAGAATGGAAAGGGACAGATTTCAGAGTTATTATGAAGCAAGAAGGAGACAAGACTCAGTGAGTAATTAAATATACAAAGTGAAAGGAAGGAAGGACTTGGCAGTTCTATCCTGGATGGCTGGGACAACAGTGATATCACAGGGAAGGGAGAGTCTGGAAAGGCAGCCAGTTTGGCAGAAAGGAAAACATGTTCAATTGGGGTGTGTTCAGCTCCAGGCCAATGAGAGGGCATCCAAACAGAAACATTCAGAAAAGGATTACTGAAGTTTGGGGAAAGAGTGTTGAGTGATAGATTTGTCCAAAATCTGCCACTTATTAGCTGTGTGTCTCAGTTTCCTCAAATGAAAAATAAAGGGACTGGACTGAGGTCTCTTCTTAGCTATTAATCTATGATATCTGGAAGACAACTAGGTGATGCAGTAAATAGAGTGCTAGACATAGAGTCAGGAAGACTCATCTTCTTTAATTCAAATCCAGCCTCAAACACTTACTAATTGTGTGACTCTGGAAAAGTCATTGAACTCTGTTTGCTTCATTTTCCTTATCCATAAAATAAGCTGTAGAAGGAAATGGCAAACCACTCCACTATCCCTACCAAGAAAACCCCAAATGGGATCATGAAAAGTCAACATGATTGAAAATGACTCAATGACAAAAATGATGCTAGAACTTTGGGACAGGAGCTTCACTGGATATTACCTTCCCATCCTTCATTTTGTTATCAAGACAAACTGGTTCTCTGGACATCATACACAATATTTTGTCTCCTGTCACTAGGCCTTTGTGCTGACCATCCTCCCTGCCTCAATCCCAGTAATCTCCAAGATCAAATCTAAAATCCTCTAGTTGTCATTCAAAGCCCTTAATAACCTGGTCCCCTCCTATTTTCCTGTTTTCTTATGTTTTATTTCTCAGTCTCCTCTTACCCCCCCAATATGCACACATACATGTACACACACACACACACACACACACACACACACACACTGCTGATCTATACACAACACTCCATCTCCCTTCCTCAGACATTTTCACTGACTGTCTCCATGCCTGGACTGTTCTACCTCTTCATCTCCATCTCTGAATCCTCCTGGTTCTCCCAGCTTGAAGAAAACCCCCTTCATGCTGGCAACTCCCTTCTATTGATTATCTCTAAGCCTGTTTGAATATTGTCTGGACCTTGTTATTTACATGTCGTCCCTTCCCATTAGATTGTAAGCTCCTTGAGAGCAAGAATTGTCTTTGGTCTTTTTTGTATCTCTGAGGCTAAGTTCAGTTCCTGATTTATTAGTAGATGCAAATAAATTTGTTGACTAATTGGAACGCACTCTTTGTTTATCTCTAGTTCAGACCTCTTTTCCTTCAAGCTACAATTCAGGCACAATCTGCTTCATGAAGTTTTTATGATTTCTCATCCTTCATCCCAAATTTTTCATTTTAATTTGTATTTACCTGAATTCTGCATATTTGTGTTTGTTCACTTTATACTGTATATATTCATCTGCATCCCTGTGGTCTGCCTATTAGAATAAAAGCTTTTTGTCAGTAATGTTTGTTCCTTTGTATTCCCAGAGCCTAGAACACTCATTTAGTAGATACTTAATAAATACTTTTAAGAATAATTTATTGAAACATAAATCCCTTTACTTCCTCCACAGATTGTAAACAACTGTCTTTCCTCTCCATCTTTGATCTTGGAGAGCTCAGTCCCTACTGAGGGAAATATTGTATGATGGTAGGGCTGAGGGATAGTAAGGGCAATGTGGAGTATGGATCACAGTTTCATTTGGACCATCTGCATCTCAATTTTTTACCTCTGGAAATATCTGATAAACCCAACAAACTTTCTCCAGATTTGGAGTTCGGTTTCTCATTCTCTGTTAGATGGTGCCCTTCCACTCACAAGGCACTGGCATGGGCCAATGATCAAGGCAATCAATGGGCCTGACATAACTTTTTCCATCCCCAACTCTTGAGAAAAGAGTTGAAGAGGGCAAACTCGATCCAAGGAATGACATAGCCTAGTGTTAAATAAAGACTACTAGTTTGGGAGCCAGATCATCTGGGTTCTAATGTTGGCTATTCCACCAGATGAATAGAATCAGAAGAACTGGATTCAAACTCAGCTCTGCTACTTGATACTTCAAGGATTTAAAAAATTCCAGAGACACAGTTTGGGGTAATTTAATCATTTTTATTAATAAGGCCATTTGACCATCTCTCTTAGATGAAAAAATCCCTCACAGGAGGTATGCTCCCATTTATATACCTTTTGAAGAGTAGACATTCCCAAGGAGTGCCTAATTAGCTATGATTTGTTAATATGATGGCAGGTGGGTTCTCTTGGGGTATATGACTTGAATCAATCAAATTTTGGTCAAGGTGACATCAATTTCCATATCACTTGATGATAGGGAAAATCAACCTTTCCTCAGACCCTTCTGGGCAAACACAATTAGTAGGATTATACCTATTACCCCAAACTTAGAATTTTTTTATCTGATTAGATCTTGGCCTGGGTAAATCTCTAAAAGAGATTCCTCACACTAGTTGGTTTCTGGATGAGGAAATAGAAAGAAACTGTTGGCCCTAATACAATAACCAGTTATTAAATATGAGAGAAATATTCTTTCTCACTATCTGTGGGACCTTAACAAGTAATCCATTTACTCTCTCTGAGGCTGTTTACTCAGCTGATAAGAGGGTTGAACTAGATGACTTCTAAGGTCCCTTCATCTTAAAATATATGAGACTACTACTTGTGTGGCTTTGAACAAGCCATCTTACCATCATGTCTTTAGTCAAGCCATCTCTGGGCCTCAGTTTCTTCATCTATAAAATGAACAGGTTGGAATTACTGTTTAGTTGTAAAACACTATGAAAGACCAAATCATGTCAGGAGCAAATTTCTCAGGAATGGTAGTCTAAGAGATGAAGTAAAATCAGAGAATTGGTGATCAGAGTAGAAGTTTCAAGATCGGGAAATCTGTATGGAAAATAGGAGGCTTGTCTTGCCAGGGTCTTGGTGAAATTCCCAGGCAAACCTCCTCATTTATATTCTGTAATAGCATCATAGGGTGATAGATTTGCACCTGGGATGGATCTCAGAGATCATCAAATTCAATCACCTCATTTTTACAGATAGGGAAACTAAGGTTCAGAAAGATGATGTGAATTAGGAACATAGATCAAGAATTGGGGCCATCCCCAATGGATTTACATGTGAATTCTACCAAACATTCAAAGAACAATTAATTCCAATAATATATAAACTATTTGAAAAAATAGGGAAAGAAGATGTACTACCAAATTCCTTCTATGATACAGATATGGTATGGATAGTTAAACCACATAGGGTGAAAACACAGAAATAAAACTATACACCAATTTCCCTAATGAATATTGATGCAAAAATTATAAATAAGATATTAGCAATGAGATTACAGAAAGTCATGCCCAGGATAATACACTATGAGCAAGTAGGATTTATGCCAGGAATGCAAGGCTGGTTCAATTTTAGGAAAACTATCAGCATAATCAATTATATTAATAACCAAACTAACAAAAATCATATGATTCTCTCAATAATACAGAAAAAGCATTTGATAAAATCCAATATCCATTCCTATTAAAAACGCTAGAGAGTATGGGAATAAATGGGCTTTTCCTTAAAATAATCGGTAGCATCTATTTAAAACCACCAGCAAGCATCATATGTAATGGGGCAAAACTAGACCCATTCCCAATAAGATCAGGAGTGGAACAAGGCTGCCCACCATCACCATTACTATTTAATATTGTATTAGAAATATTAGCTTTGGCAGTAAGAGAAGAAAAAGAGATTAAAGGAATTAGAGTACGTAATGAGGAAACCAAATTATCACTCTTTGCAGATGATAGGATGGTATACTTAGAGAACCCTAGGGACTCAACTAAAAAACTACTAGAAACAATTCACAACTTTAGTAAAGTTGCAGGATTCAAAATAAATCCACATAAATCATCAGCATTTTTCTATATTACCAACAAAGTTCAGCAGCAAGAGATACAAAAAGAAATTCCATTCAAAATAACTGTTGATAGTATAAAATATTTGGAAATCTATCTGCCAAGGAAAAGTCAGGAACTATGCAAACTAAAATACAAAACACTTTCTACACAAATAAAGTCAGACCTAGTCAATTGGAAAAACATCAAGTGCTCATGGGTAGGCAGAGAGAATATAATAAAAATGACAATACTACCCAAACTAATTTACTTATTTAGTGCCATACCAATCAAATGCCCAAGAAATTATTTTATAGATCTAGTAAAAAATAGTAGCAAAGTTCATTTGAAAGAACAAAAGGTCAGGAATTTCAAGGGAATTAATGAAAAAAAGGCAGATGAAGGTGGCCTTGCTGTACCAGATCTAAAACTATATTATAAAGCAGCAGTCATCAAAACCATTGGGCACTGGCTAAGAAATAGAGTAGTTGATCAGTGGAATAGGATAAGATCACAGGACAAACTAGGCAATAACTATAGCAATCTAGTGTTTGATAAACCCAAAGACCCCAGCTTTTGGGATAAGTACTCACTGTTCGACAAAAACTGCTGGGAAAATTGGAAACTAGTATGGAAGAAATTAGGGCTTGATCCACACCTAACAACACATACCAAGATAAGATCTAAATGGGTTCATGATTTAGATTTAAAGAGTAATATTATAAGCAAATTAGAGGAACATAGGATAGTTTACCTGGCAGACCTGTAGAGAAGAACTGAAACTCTTAATTGCACACCAGACAGATAATTTTGACTATATTAAGTTAAAAAGTTTTTGTACAAACAAAACTAATGCAGACAAAATTAGGAGGGAAGCAATAAATTGGGAAATCATCTTTACATTGAAGGGTTCTGATAAAGACCTCATTTCTAAAATGTATAGAGAATTGTCTCATATTTGTAAGAATTCAAGCCACTCTCCAATCAATAAATGGTCAAAGGATATGAACAGACAATTTTCAGATGATGAAATTAAAACCATTTCTAGTCATATGAAAAGGTGCTCCAAATCACTATTGATCAGAGAAATGCAAATTAAGACAACTCTGAGGTACCACTACACACCTGTCAGATTGGCTAAAATGACAGGAAAAGTTAATGATGAATGTTGGAGGGGATGTGGGAAAACTGGGACACTGATACATTGTTGGTGGAGCTGTGAACGGATCCAGCCATTCTGGAGAGCAATTTGGAACTATGCTCAAAAAGTTATCAAACTCTGCATACCCTTTGACCCAGCAGTGTTTCTATTGGGCTTACATCCCAAAGAGATCTTAAAGGAAGAAAAGGGATCCACATGTACAAGAATGTTTATGGCAGTCCTTTTTGTAGTGGCTAGAAACTGGAAAATGAATGGATGCCCATCAATTGGAGAATGGCTGAATAAATTATGGTATATGAATGTTATGGAATATTATTGTTATATAAGAAACGACCAGCAGTATGATTTCAGAGAGGCCTGGAGAGACTTGCATGGATTGATGCTGAGCGAAATGAGCAGAACCAAGAGATCATTATACATTGCAACAAGACTATATGATGATCAATTCTGATGGACATGGCTCTCTTCAACAATGAAATGTTTCAAACCAGTTCCAATTGTTCAGTGAAGAAAGCCATATACATCCAGAAAGAGGGATATGAAATGTGGACCACAACATAACATTTTCATGCTCTTTATTGATGTTTGCTTGCATTATTCCCTTCTCAGATTTTTTTCTTGTAGATCCAACTTTTATTGCACAGAAAGATAACTGTAAAAATATGTATACATATATTCTATTTGTCAAGTATTTTAATATAATTAACATGTAGTGGACTTCCTGCCATCTAAGGTAGGGGAGGGGACTGGGGGGGGGGAATTTGTAACAGAAAGCTTTGCAAGGGTCAATGTTGAAAAATTACCCATACATATGTCTTGCAAATAAAAAGCTTTAAAATTGGCACCATCTAATCTAAGCCCCTCTTTTTTTTTTTAACAAATAGGGAAACTGAAACCCAGAGAAGTGAAATTACTTATAAAGCCCACTTACACTTTCAGTAAGTAGATAGATCTAAGATATGAAATCTTATCTTCTGACTCCAAATTTATATCTTTTTCCTTTGTAACATGACTTCTAGCTCCTGTTTCAACTCATTCCCTTGGACTCAGACCTTTCCGGGATGCTGGGTCAGTCCCTGACAAGATCTGTTCCCTGTTTTACTCCCCCGTTGGGATCCTCATTAGCCTCCTACCACCTCTTCATATGGAATGAGAGAAGAGGAAGAGAGGACATTGTCCTTTCCATCCCAATAGGGAATATTAGTCTTCCAGATTGCTGTAAAAAAGAAAAAAGAAACAGGGACAGTTGGCAGTGTTTTTATTGGAAAATTCATTGGGCTAGAGTTTGGTCAGTCATTTTTAGATCCTTGATGCATCAAGAGGAATTTCCTAATCGGGCTCAGTGGACTTGAAGATTTATGTCAAGGGGTCCCGATTTATTGAATTAATGCTGCTGAGCAGAGATGCGTCTGTTTAACAACTCGAGTATCTGTATTTTATAGCAATGTAACTAATAAGGCTATTAATACAAACTGGGCTCACTCCTGACATTTATAATGCTATAAATCTCTCTGCCCACTGGAAGTATTTATACCATCTCAAGGGCTCTGGATGTGCTGCCCTTTATGGTCCTCGGAGACTGTGACAGGGGACTTATATTGGCAGATGGGAGAAAAGATGGTCCCAAAGCACAGGGTGACCTGGGGGGGGGTCTCGGCTCCCATGGCTGTAGAGTAGAGTGCTTGTCTTGGAGTTAACATTACTTTCCCTGCTTCCAATCATTCACAAGCTGTGTGATCCTGGGCAAGTCACTCAGTTTCCTCATCTGTAAAATGGGATAATAATAATGGCACCTACCTCCCAGTGATCTTATGAGGGCTAAATGAAATAATATTTATAAACCACTTAGCACATGGTAGGTGCTATATAAATACTTGCTCATATTAGCTATTGTATAATCACACACATATCTGATATGTATGTATGCACATATATCTGATATGTAAACATATATGTATACACATATCTATGTTATATGCTATATAACATATATGTTTATACATATACTTGATTGGTAGATATAGACAGAGACATAGATAATTGATGAGGTCGCTAATGATCTGAGTTCAAATGCTGCCTACTCCCTCTGATATAACTGATTAATATTACTACTGGGCTATTGCTGTTCAGTAATTTTATTCATGCCTGACTCTCTTTGGGGTTTTCTTGGCAGAGATACTGGACTTGCTGGTCATTTTCTTTGTCAGCTCATTTTACAGATGAGGAAACTGAGGCAAACAAGGTTAAGGCACTTGCCCAGGGTCACCCAATAAGTACGCGCCTGAGGCCAGATTGATTTCAGGTATTCTGACTCCAGGACCAATGCTCTATCCATCTTGCTACCTAGCTGCCCCAAAGCACCACTGTATCACCCACCTAACTCTTCCCATTTTCCTCATCTAAAAATGGAAATAACATTAGCCTTTATTGCACAGGGCTGCTGTGAGTCTCAAATGAAATGATATTGGTAAAACGTTTTGCAGTCCTTAGCATACAATAGAATTGATAGCTTATTATTATTATTTTTAAGCCAATCAGAGTTAAAATAGTGATGCAGGTTTCCTCAAATCCCTTAATACTGAGCTGAGCAAGACAACTCATCAATGAATTAATAAGCAATTATTAAGTACTTACCTTATGAGCCAGGAACAGGGATAAGCACTGGATTTTCAAGTCCAAAGTAATATATTTCTTGCCCTTTAAGAGATTACAGTCTATCAGGGAAAATACCCTATCACAATGGATAGAGTTCCTTAATCTTGGTGACTTTGCTCTGAAATGGCTTTCAACACAAGACATATGTATACACATACATATATATATATGCATGTACACATATGTACATAAATATATGCATTTATTTCTACATATATACACATGTGCATATCTAATGTATGTTTAATTATATGTGTTATATTTATCTAATCAAATTGAATATATAATTACATATATATGTATTTATATATATACACACATATGCAGACATGTGTGTGTGTTTGTCTACAGATTTTTAAAATATTGTCTCCCCATTAGATTGGGAGCTTCTTGAGAACAAGAAGTGTCTTGTATCTTTTGTTATATCCCCAGTATTTAGCACAGTGCCTGATGCATAGTAAGTGCATAATAAATGCTTGTTGACTTTACTGTGTGTTGATGAAAGTCTTAAGACCCAATGGGTGCCAAATAGTTTAGATAGTAAAGAAACTGTTCCATAAAGTCAGGGACAGCTGCACCAAAGCACCCATTGAATCCATCTCCATTCTCTTAAACATCATCATGCCTTGGAGTCAGAGATTATAGAACCTGACAAGTGGATATATTGTTGCATGTAGAATGCAAGACGACAGTCCTTCTAGGACTGACATCCATAGCGAAAACTCATGACGACCATTCATGATAAATTACTTGGTAATTAACTAATTTTAACCTCTGACCATAACTGCATATATCATACTTGAGTCCCTAAATTTTAAGAATTCCATCCAAATCATCTGACAGCTTCTTGGTGAGAAAGCATGAGTGGTAGTAGAGGGACTGAACAAAGTAGAAATAGGCAGTATGAAAGATGAAGTAGAAGTCCTGGCTAGTACCCATCATAACACCTGAGACATCAGGTGATGATAAGAACAGTGAACTGGTTTACCTGCATCCTAATTCTGTCTTGGATATTAAATTTCTACATAAGAATATAATCTGGAGCAAGTCTCTTGAAATCTTATGACCTGAGTATTCCCATTTGTAAAAACTGGAATAATATTTACCATGGCAGGGATAAAGGTAGCCATGTGGGTATGGGAGAGACAATGCTGTAAATTTCGCTGCCCAAGGGCTCCAAATGTGCTGCCTTTTATGATCTTCAGAGACTGTGATAAAGGGTTTATATTACAAGCTGTGTGACCCTAACCAAGTCACTTAATTGGTGTGCCTCAGTTTCCTCATCTATAAAAGGGGAATAGTGACAATTCTGGGGATCCATAAGTTTCTTTTTTTATTTTGATCTCCAGAAGAGCCCTTTTCTACACAAAGACATTATATTATTCCCCAAGTAAAACCCCAATTAACTCTTAGGGAAAAGGCAACATTTGGGAATTTCCAAGAGATATCTTATGCTCAAGAAAGGAAGCAAGGGGAATGATGAAAACAGTTCTCTGGATTCAAAGGTTTATTATTGTTAAATCCTGTCTGACTCTTTGTGATACCATTTGAAGTTTTTTTGGAAAAGATCTTGGAGTGATGGGTCATTTCTTTCTCTTACAGACCCCTTTTTTTCCAGCTCATTTTACAGATCAGGAAACTGAGGCAAACAGAGTAAAGTGACTTCTCTGGGGTTATACAGGTAGTACATATCTAGGCTATATTTGAACTTAGGTCCTTCTGACTCCAGGCTCAGTGATCTAAATACAAATCTTTCTCCTGATAACTTACTCCAAGTATATCACTTTGTCTACATGTGCCTCAGTTTCCTCATATGTAAAAGGAGGGGACTGAAATAGAATCAGGATTTTATAAACTTTTTCCACTCACAATCCCTTTTTAATGTATGTATGGTATATATTGGTATGTAGACATATAAAATAGATATACAAAGCAAACATTCACTGATAATAAATTGCATTTTGTGACCCCCACACTCAGGTACAAGACCATACATGGGGTTGTGAACCACACTTTAAGAAGCTGGGAACTGAATGATCTGTGAGGTTTCTTCTAGTCCTAAATTTATGATCTAATAAAAACAATTTCCTAATAATTAGAGCAGCTTTAGAAATAGTTTGTTCAGGAGGCAGTTGATTTCCCCTCACTGGAGGTCCTCAAGTAGAGGCTTGATAATCATTTACCAGGGATGCTGTAGATATGGGGATTCTAGTTTGGATTAAATAGTTCTTGAGTCTCATTAACATAGGACCATAGATCACAGATTTAGCACTTCAAAGGATTGTAGAGGCCATTGAAACTATTACCCTGCCTTGTAGGTAGATAAAGCCTCCTAGTTCATTTTATAATTAAAGAAACTGAGATCCAGAAAAAGAGAGAGACAGAGACAGAGTGTGGGGGGGAGAGAGAGACAGAGAGACAGAGAGAGAGAAGAGAGAGAGAGAGAGAGAGAGAGAGACAGAGAGAGACAGAGAGAGAGAGAGAAGAGAGACAGAGAGAGACAGAGAGAGAGAGAGATGGAGGGAGGGAGAGGGAGAGAGAGAAAAAAAAGAAAGAGAGAGAGAGAAAAGAGAGAGAAAGAGAGAGAGAAAAGAGAGAGAAAGACAGACAAAGAGGGAAAGGGAGAGAGAAAAAGAGAGAGAGAGAAAGAGAAAGACAGAGAGAAAGAGAGAGAGAAAGACAAAGACAGAGAGAGAGAGAGAAAGACAGAGAAATACAGAGAGAGAGAGAGGGGGGGGGAAGGAAGTAGGGAGGGAGGGAAGGAGGGAGGGAGAAAAAGATGACTTGCCCAAAGGTCATCTGAGGTAGTCTTTAAGACTCCATCCACTCTACCACTTAATTGTTTCTAATTCTTTGGCTGTTCTATGAGATTAAATCTCTGCCCCCAAAGATCCAATGTTTCCTGACACACTAGCCCTCTAAGATCAGAATGGACTTCTCTTAAGATAAGGTCAACTGGGCATATGTAGGCAGTCCAGCTTTAGAGACATCCAAATGCCATGTGTTCTTCAGATATTCCATCTCTAAGGAAGGGTCAATAAGGGAAGTAGTGGAGAGCAGTCTGCTTCATCCCTTCTCCCACCTCCAACATCCACTTGGGAAAATGTAGCCAACCTTCAGGGCAGTACCCTCTAGAGGCTGCAAACCTTGGCATTTGCTAATTATTCCTGGCATTATCAGCTCAAGCAGATAAGATTTTTTTAATAAACTTGTAAGAGGACACAGTCTGGTGCAAGATCCACAAATTAACCAAGACAAGCAGTGAAATGCTTTCGGGTGGAGGACATGGTGGGGTGGGAGACAGAGGAGAAAGTTATGGAAGAGTCTAATTAGCTTTGCTTGCTCATCTCTGAACAGATCTGCGCCCAGCCTGCCTCATAACTCATGACATGCTGAAAATGAAATCATTAGGAAACTCTCAAACACAGCCCCTTATTAAAAATGTGTCCTGTGTCTACTTAATTGGGAGGAAGGAAAGCTGAGAGGGGGAAAGGAAGCAAGGAGGTGGGTAGTGGTGCTCTGGGCTTCTCCCACCCACTACCATTCATAACAGAATAGTTCAGATGGATTTATCATCTTCTCGGCTCTTTTCCCTTCACAATCCCACTGTATCCCCAACATCCACTGTCCTGCCTCGTAGGAAGATAAAGCATCCTTATAGAAAAAAAAAAAAAACAATTGGAGGGCTCTCTGTTCTGAGAATTACCCCTGTAATCACTAACATTTATAGAATACTTTAAGATTTGCAAAGTATTTCACACATATTATTACTCATTCGACCCATATTTATTAAATAACTATTATGTGATAATCATGAAATGGAATGGAATGGAATGGATGGATGGATGGATGGATGAATAAGAATTAATTATTTATCAATTACCTCTATGTACAAGACACTGGGTTAAGCCCTGGTGATACAAATACAATACCTTAAGAAGCTTACATATTAATAGAGAAGATAATGCAAATAAGTGAGTGGTGGCCAGGATGAGATATTGTGGTCTATGAAGCCACAGGGATGGTGAAGGGAATCCTAAGGCAATTGATTGACTTCATCTTTCTCAGAATTAGTCCATTGGGTTTGAGTATGGTTACCAGAGCTGGAGATGGGAAGGGATTCAGGTGAAGGAAACGGAAAGAAGATACTTGAGAGATCCACATGAGTTTATTAGGAGGAACTTCCCACTAAGGGACTCAAGGCAAGAGCCAGGATCCATGACATGGAATGACTGGAGAAAGCAATATGGTGGAATTGGAGAAGAACAAGAAATAGAGAATATTTACCTGTCAAAGTTTTACAAAGACTGACATATAAAACCCAAAACAAAACCTGCCTTCAAGGGGCCCACATTTTTTTTAACTTTTTGCTGAGGCAATTGAGGTTAAGTGACTTGCCCAGGGTCACACAGCTAGGGAATGTTAAGTGTCTGAGGCCAGATTTGAACTCAGGTCTTCCTGACTTCAGGGCTGGTGCTCTATCCACTGCACCACCTAACTGCCCCAAGGGGCCCACATTTTACTACAGAGTGAGGAGGAATAACATCTAAGTAAATAAAAAGTAATTTAGAAAAGGTCATGAAAGCCCTGTGGATGACATAAATGCTAGCTATTATTCATAAAGTGCTTTGGAAATTTCAAAGTGCTATGCAAATACTCAATATCATCATCATCATCATTATTATTCCCATTTTCACTGGAGAAACCTGAGCCTCAGTTAAGTACAATATGAGCCAGAAGTGGTATGTAAAGCCACAGAGAATAATGGCAACCGCAAGAAGAATCAACTAGTATTCAGAGAGTCCTTTAAAGTTCTCAAAGTGCTTTCTGCACAATCTCTCTCAGTTTTGGTTTATTCATCTGTAAAATGAAAACAATAAGGGCACCTTTCTCACAGACTTGTGAAAAGCAAATGATATTCTATATGCAAAATATCTTGCCTTAAAACACTACATAAATATTAGGTAATAGTCTCTTTCCTGAGCTACCATCCTGTATCACAAACTGCCGACTGGACATTTCAAGCTGAATGTCTCACAGACCTTTCAAACTCAATATATACAAAACTGAGCTCATCATCTCTTGCCCTGAAAATCTTGTCATTTCTACTTCCAGATCTCTTCAATAAACCTCACTGCTTATACAGCCACAGTCCTAGTTGAGGTACCAAGCAGGAGCTAATTGCCTTTGGCTCAGACTGTTACAGCAGCCTCCTAATTGGCCTCCCTGCCACCAGCCTTGCCCCAGTCCAACTCATCCTCCACACAGCTGCCCAAGGGATTTTCCTAAATTACAGATCACTCAGGTCATCCCTCCAACTCAATGAACTGTTGAGGCTCCCTGTTACTTCCATGATAATGATCATAACAATAATTAACATTTAATAGTACTTACTATATGCTAGGAAGACAGTGTCAAATGCTTGACAATTATTATCTCATCTGATCTTCAAAACAGCTCTGGGTTCAATTATTATTATCCCAATTTTACAGAGGAGGAAACTGAGGCAAACAAGTGACTTGCCCAGGATCTAGTAGCTGTTCTCAGGCCACATTTGAACTTAAGTCTTTCTGACTCCAGGCAGAGAAATGGAAATTTCTCCATTTACCATTTAAATCCCTTCACCCTTTGGCCCCTTCTTCTCTTTCCAGTGTTCTTACACATCACTGCTATCCAGATATACTGGCCTTCTTACTGGTCAGCACCCTCCCTCTCTCATCAACAACTCACTATTTTCTGCTCTGTCCAGGTTTGCAAACTCCTCTTTACATTTCTGGCTTGGGTCAACCATTATGGCTTCCATTCTCTGTGTGTACTGTCTGGATCCTTGGGATCCATCTGACTTTCACATTTGTATCCTCAGCACTTAGCATTATGCTTAGCATCCAGTAAGCACTTAATAAATGTTTTTCCCATTTGTTATCAATTTACTAACCCAACCTCTCCCCTCCATTCTTTTTCATTGGTAATCTTCATGTCTTCACCTCCACCTCTCACAATCCCTGAGTTTCTCCAAGACTCAGGTCTACAAGAAGTCTTTCTTGACCCCCTCACTGCTAGCACCCTCCCTCCCCAACAATTCATTTTGTGTATATATACTTGTATAAGAACACGTTGTCTCCTCTATTAGATGGTAAGCTTCTTGAGGGCAGGAACTACTTTCCCTTAAATTTTTGTAGCTCCAGTCAGAACAGATTACAGTTGCTTCTCAAATCAATCAAGAAACATATTTAATATATTTAATATATACTTTTTTTGCTGAGATAATTGGGGTTAAGTGACTTTTCTTTTCTTTTTTTTTTTTTTTGCTTTTTGCTGAGGCAAATGGGGTTAAGTGACTTGCCCTGGGTCACACAGCTAGGGAATGTTAAGTGTCTGAGACCAGATTTGAACTCAGGTCCTCCTGACTTCAGGGCTGGTGCTCTATCCACTGCGCCACTTAGCTGCCCTTTAACATATATTGGGCTACTTGCCATCTAGGGGAGAGGATGGGAGAAGGGAGGGAAAAATCAGAATACAAAGTTTTGCAAGGGCTAATGTTGAAGAATTATCCATGCATATGTTTTGAAAAATAAAAAGCTTTAATTAAAAAAAAGAAACATATTTAAATGTGTCAGACTCTGTGCTATGCACTACCTGTTAATTGACTTCCTGATTCCAAACCCAGTGCTCCATCCACTACACCATCTTACAGATGAGGAAATTGAAACAGAGGTGAAGTGACTTGCCCAAGATTACACAGCTTGTAAGTGTCTAAAGCTGGATTTGAACTCAGGTCTTTCTGACTCCCGACCCTGTAGACAATCATAATAACTTGGCGTACTTGCCTGTGTACATATGACTTTCCTCAAATAGAATGTTGAAAAGGCAGGACTTATGTCACTTTTTTAAACTATGTCTTCAGTGTCTACCTAATGAGATCTGAGTTCAAAACCTGCCTCAGACTTGTATTAGCTAGGTGATCCTGGGCAAGTCATTTAACTTCTTTCTGTTTCTGTAAAATGGGATAATAAAGGCACCAGCCTCATAGTGTTTTGTGTGGATCAGACGTGTTAACAAATCTAAAGTGTTTTGCAAGCCTCAAAGTGCTAGATCAATACTATTGGCTAGCTTTTGATTTCATTCATAAAGGGGATTCCCAATGATTAAACTCCCTCTATCCATACAGACAAAGTCTGCTTTATATCTGTTGTTCTTTGGGAGTTATCTGGGCAATGAGATCAGAAGTGTTCCCAGGGTCACACAGGTAGAATGGGGATTTGATCCCATATCTTCCCTACTTGAAAGTCAGGTCTTTCTCCACTGTCCCACACTGTCTCTCACATATGTGACATAACAGCGGCCTAATATATACTGGTTGGCTGATTTATTGATTGACCTCAAAGGGCAACCAGTCCCTCTCGTACCTTAACAAGAATTCCCAGTAAATGACCACCTGGCGTCTTCATGAAAATGTTTAGTACAAGAATCCCCCACTCCCCAAAACAGCTTATACCACTTTTGGAGGGCACTGGCTGGAAGGAGGTTTCAAATGATAGAAGATCAGACTTGAATCTAACCTTCTATGACTTTGACCCAATACCCCTCATTCTGCTCAAGCACAACAAATCTAGATCACAGAGTGGAAAGGGGTTTCCGAGACCCTCTAAGCAAATCCCACACTGTTGGGTGGGTGAGGCAAGCCTTGGTTTCTGCTTTTCTAAAATGAGTCAATAATGTTTATTCGGTTGGCTTTAAAGGGCTACTGTAAAGATGAAATAATTGGGCTAGGGTAAGACATTTCCTAAATAATACACTATTATTAAACCACATTGGCTACAAAATTTGTTTTTCCTTCATACTGGTAATGAGTTGGGAGTTTTTTGCTTCTTAATGATGGAAGTAATGAGAGGAAGAGAATTTTGGAACTGGAAATAAAGATGAATTTTTAAAATATTATTGTCATGCAGCTAGGTCCATGATGAGTAGAGTGCTGGATCTGAAGTCAGGAAGATTTGAGTTCAAATCTAAGCTTAGCAGCTGTGTGACCCTGGGCAACTCACTTTTCCTTATTTGTCTTCATAAACTCATCCGTAAACGATGGCAACCACTCCAGTATATTTGTCAAGAAAATCCGAAAAGGAATCATGAAGAAATCATTTAATCTTGTTTGTCTCAGTTTCCTTATCTATAAAATGAACTACAGAAGACAATAGCAAAACATTCCAGTATCTTTCCCATGAAGACCCCAAATGGGGCCATGAAGAACTGAACATGATTGAAACTTCTGATCATTAATAATTATGTTTATTCCCATCATAAATAAGTCAGTTATCCTAGGGAACATTATGAAATGCAAAATGGATAATTTTGATTAAATTAAATTAAAAAGGGTTTGCACAAACAATACCAATGCAGCCAAGATGAGAAGGGAAATAGAAAGCTAGAAAACAATTTTTACAGCTAGTATTTCTGATAAAAGCTTTTTTTTCTAAAATGTATAGAGAACTGAGTCAAATTTATAAGAATACAAGTCATTCTCCAGTTGATAAATGGTCAAAAGATACTAATAGACAATGTTCAGATGAAGAAATTAAAGCCATTTCTAGTCATATGAACAAATGTTCTAAATCATTATTGATTAGAGAAATACAAATTAAGGCAATTCTGAAGTACTACTTCATACTTCTCGATTGGCTAAGTTGGCAGTTAAAGAGAATGATGCATGTTGGAAAGGATGGGAAAACTGGGACACCAATGCATTGTTGGTGAAGTTGTGAATTGATCCAACCATTCTGGAGAGTAATTTGGAACTATGCCCAAAGGATTGTAAAAGTATGCATACCTTTTGATCCAGCAGTGTTTCTAGTGGGCCTATATCCCAAAGAGATCATAAAAAAGGGAAAAGGTCCCACATGTGCAAAAATGTTTGTGGCAGCTCTTTTTGTAGTGGCAAAGAACTGGAAACTGAATGGATGCCCATCAATTGGAGAATGGCTGAATAAATTATGGTATATGAATGTCATGGAATATTATTATTCCATAAGAAATGATCAGAAGGATGATTTCAGAAAAGCCTGGAAAAACTTACATGAACTGATACTGAGTGAAGTGACAGAACCAAGAGAACATTATACAAGGTAACAACAAGATTATGTATTAATCAACTGTGATGGACTTGGCTCCTCTCAGCAATGTGGTGATTCAAGGCAATTCCAGTAGACTTGGGATGGAAAATGCCATCCACATCCAGAGAGAGAACTGTGGAGACTGAATATGAATCAAATCATGTTTTTTTCACTTTTTGTTTATTTGTTTCTCATAGTTTTTTTTTTACCCTTTTGGTCGATTTTGGTCTGATTTTTCTTGCACAACATGATAAATATGGAAATATGTTTAAAAGAATTGCACATGTTTAACCTATATCAAATTACATGCTGTCTTGGGGAGGGGAAGGGAAGGAAGAGGAAAATTAAAACAAAATTGGTTACGAAAATGAATGCTGAAAACTATTTTTATGTGTATTTGAAAAATAAAATACTATGGATTTTTTAAAGTGACTTAGCGAGTTATGATTTTCCTTAGGGACCTCAACTCAGCAGAGGGGTCCAGTGGAGAAAAGGCCTGATTGGGAGTTAGAGAACCTGGATTCAAATCTCAATTCTGATATTTATGAGTAGGTTAACCTTGAGTGAGCCATTTAAACTCTTCAGGTCTCCCTTTATCAACTGTAAAATGGGGAGGGGATTGCTCTTGGTGGATGTGAAGTCTTTACCAGCTCTAACTCTATTATCCAAAATGATTGACTCATACACAAGGAAGGTTATGATCTGCATAAGAAGCAAAGACTATTCTTCATTGCCATTATGGATGGTAAAAACACATCCAAGATGCATGAATTCATCAGTGCTGTTGATCCTTCCAATGACACCCCTCTCCAGTTCACCAGATTGGCTTCCAGAGTTGATGTGGCTTCCAAAATATGTTCCCTTGGGAATCAAAAGGCTTGTCCTCTGCTCTGAGCTCTGTCACCAATTGGGGGTGACCACAAGGAAGTGACTTTCCTTTCTGGGTCACATATTCTATAAAATAGGTGATCTATAACCCAGTTGTTAAACTGTTTTGTGTGTTGTGACCCCAGACTGGGGGGGATGTCTCATAACTGAATGTGGGGATGACAAAATTATTATTTATCATCAGTAAATGCTTCATTTGTGTTCACATGACATATGCCTGTATACCCAGGGTCATGGAAAAATTTCTCTGGTGAATCAGGAGTGGAAAATCTTTAAAATCCCTGATTTATAAGGCCCTTCCTAGTCCTGACATTCTCAGTTCTAAGACCCCTACTAGCCCTGACATCCCTGTTCTAAGGCCCCTCCCAGCCCTGACATCCCCTGTTTTAAGGCCCCTCCCAGCCCTGACACCCCCTGTTCTAAGGCCCCTCCCAGCCCTGACATTCTCTATGAAGCAGATAAGACTAAATAAAGCATGGGACTCGGAATTAGAGGGCTAAATTCAAAGACTCCCTCAGACACTTAGCTGTGTAACTCTGAACTCTCTCAGCCTCCATTTCCTCCTCTATAAAATAGAGATAATAATCACACCCACTTCCCAGGGTTGGTCAGATGATCAAATGAGTTAATTATAAGCAAAGTGCCTTGCATCTCAAAATGCCATATAGACACTGATATTAGCCATTTAAAACCCTTCCATCTTTACACCATGAATTCATCAGATCTCTCCCCAACTCCCTGAGCTGGATCTCCAACGATGAACATTCAACCCTTTGTCAGCCCACCCCAGATCGACAAGACCGGACAGGGGTCTTCCTCCACTACCAACTTTTTTAAAACCTTGAGTCACCTCCAGGCCACGATGAGGCATGAAAGAGCTCCTCAGTGGAAACATAATAATTTTTCACTTGGAGCAAAAATAGTTGGGTGGAGTTTATGTTCATGCACAGCTATACCAGCCCAAGTGCAGGTGCAGTTGGAGAGGGGTTGATTCAAATTTCATCCCATCAGGGATTCAGTGTATTACGCAGGTCCCTCTAGAGAAACACCATGGCAACAGGACCTTGGAGAGAGACATAATGCTGCCATATAGTAATAGCAACACAAAAGTGTTGCTATTAAAGTATCTTGAGGTTTAAAAAAAAAAAAAAAAAAGAGGAAGTGCTGGCCCTACATATGACACCCTAGGGCAAAGCCTCATTCATCAAGAACTGGTTATGGTTCCGATAAGAATACAGGACTAAAGCCATCGGTTGAAACTTCCTCCATGTGCTGACACACATGGTGGGGGCTTCTGGTCCAGCTCCGTATTTTCAGGCACATCTGTGTGTCTGGGATCTGAGCCATCAGGAACAGCAGCAGCTTCTTCCATGGCAAAGGATGCTACTATAAATAGGCAGGAGAGAAAGGAAGTGAAAGCCACTGAGCTGGGGTTTTGTTCTGGCTTTTTTGTTCGTTTTAAATCATTCCACTCTCCTGGTTTCTCTGTGAAAAGGAACTCAAGGAAGCTTTCTGAGTCTTCAGGTTGAGAGAACAATAAAGTCCAACCCACAGGACCTTGGCCTTGGGGTCAACTGGTGTTTTTTCTTCTCCCCACATGGCTGTTGTAGCTCCTGTTGCTTGGAAATGGTGAAAAGGAAAGAAGATGGGGGAGTTTGAAATCACTAGTCCACCAGACTTACACATTCTATTAGAAAGAGATAAAAATCTAACACTTAAGACATTGTGGGAAGAGTTCTGGTTTGGGGGGTCAGAGGGTCAGGATTCAAATCTCAGCTCTGCTACTTCTAAATTATGTGACCAGAGGGAAGTCAGATTGCCCTGTCTGGGACTCAATTTCCTTATTTGTCAAATGACAAGGTTCATGGATCATGAAATCATAAACAGAGCTGAAAGGATTTTAGAATCCAACCCTTCATTTTACAGATGAGGAAACTGAGACACAAAGAAGTTAAATGACTAAAGGTCTATTCCTAGACCTAGAGATGGACCTAGAGGGAACCTTGGAGGTTACAAGTCCAGCACTCTCATTTTATAAATAAGATTAAATGGCTAAAGATCTCAAATCTATGGCTCGTAGGGACCATCTAAACCATGTAGTCCAACATCCTAATTTTACAGCTAAGAAAAATGAAGGTCGTCTATTTAAAAAAAAAAAGGAAGAAAGAAAAATGAGTCTCAGAGAGCTTGAACCAAATAATATCTGAGATTCCTCCCATCTCTCCATTCTTTGCTCCTTGATACAAGAATAGCTCACATTTGCATAGCACTTTAAGGTTTGCAAGCTGTTTTACATACAGTAATTATATCACTGAATCCTCACAACAATCTTTCCAAGGGCTTGCTATTATGAATCTGATTTTTACCAGTGAGGAAACTGAGGCACAACTTAAGTTTGCTACACAGCATTTTAAATTGGGAGCTGGAAAGGACCTCAGAAGGACCTCCAAGCCTCTCACTTTACAGATAGCTCCAAACAGGCTAAGTAAACTGCCCAGGGTCTTTCAGGTAGTAAACATCACATACAAGATTTGAACTCCTGAGGTGCTCTTTCTATCGTATGATATCCCTGATGTGTAATTGTCTGGCTTCCCTGAAAAGGCTTTCAGAGAGAGAGAAAACTGGAACTTAATATCTCTTGAAGCAAGTGACTCTGGGAACAGAAACCCCATCTCTAATGCTTACTGCTTGGAAAATTCACTTCATCCCTCTGGGGCTCAGTCTCTCTCTCTGGGAAATAAAAGAGGCATGATACAGGTAGTCTCTGGGGTCCCTTCCAGCACTGGATCAATGCTCCACCTATGAGTTGGACTGGCAGGTCTCTGAGGCCATCTAGAGGTAGAGTAGCATGGCAGAAATCATGGAAGATTAGGAGTCAGAAAGGTGAGGTTCAAATCCAGGCTTTTTTGTGGGTCATCTGGCTGACCACTGACACTTTATTTCACTTTCTTGGTCTAAGCTTCTTTTCTATGTAAAATAAAGGGACTTGTCACCCTCCTCTGAGACTCAGTGATACGTAGACAGGAACAGGAGAAAAAAAACAAGACAACTGGGCTATCAAGCATGGATGAGGAGATCTCACTCTATTCTTTCCTTGTGACAGCCAGAGCTTGAATTCTCTCTGCCACTAGGAGAGAAACAGGTCATCCCTCGCTGCTCCTAGGAACAACTGAGTCAATTATTTTTATGCCATGCTTCCTCTCTGGGCAGTATGATCAGAAAGGAGATCAGAAATGAGGCAGGGTCCTATGTATCATCCTAAGCCCACCACCTTGATCATATTTAATGCTTTGCCATACACAAGCTCGAATCAGTGTATACAGCATTTATGGGTCTTGCTCACTTCACTCTGCATCAGATCATTCAAATCTCCCCATGATTCTCTGAATTCTCTGGATCCTACATAGTCATCATTTCTTATGGTAACGACTTTTCACGACTTTTATTCAGTGGCCCTTCTATAGCTGGTTGCCTTGCTACTTATCCACATGCCCAAGCTCTGCTTTCCAGTTCTGCCATTGGTGTAGATAGTGGTAGATGGGTCACTTTAAAGTACTTTATATTCATTATCTCAATTAACACAAACTAGGAGACTAAGGACAAGTTATTTTTCTCTGAGCCTCAGTTTCCCCATCTGAAAAAGGGAGCCTGTAGTAACTGCCTTGAAGCTATTCTTGATTTTTTTCTCTCCTTTATCCTACACAGCCTTGTTAATCCTCCTTTTGCACTCTGTAGCACCTTTCAAATGAGTCTTTTGCTCTCCATTCATAATATAATGTCCCAAGTTCAGGCCTTCAATATTTTTTCCATGAACTATTGAACCAGTGCCCTCCCAGACTGATATCTTTTCCCTTTCTAACCCATCAAATCCACAGCTATCAAAATTATTTTCCTAAAGCATGAGTCTGACCGTGTCAATTGCTCAGGGTCGTACAGGTAATAAGCATCAGAAACAGGTATTTGAAACCAGGTCTTCTTATTCCAGAGATAACACTCCTTTCACTTTACCAAGTCCTTAAAGGGGGAACTCCACATTTCTCACTTTTTCTTGACATCGTGAGGATACCCATAAAGCAAACGGGCTGCCCATTGGTCATTCCCTGCTCCCATTAGCCCCTCTGCCCATATGTTTCTCTGATGACAACCTATAAGCTGCTGCTTCTGTGTAATTCTTCATTTGTAAGGTGTGCTGCATGCAGGCAGTTCACACACGCCTCCATCCCTCTTTGGGATCCTTCAATTTCAATCCATTTTTGATCAGCCACAAATCAGATGGCAGACTCTGTGAATTATGTTAGCCCTCCTCCTTCTTCTCCTCCTCCATCCCTACCACCCACACTCATCTGGACCCCAGACAAAGGGATGAGCCATCAGATAATAGAGAAACAGCAAGCACACTGTCTGACTATGAGACAAAGATAAATGTTTTGAGTTAGCTGGTCATATGAAAAGTCAATCTTGCCTACAAGTTACAGTGTTGACCTAGAAGTCAGGAAACCTGGGTTCAGATCCTCATCTCTATTATTTATTTAGCTGTGTGTAACTCTGGGCTAGTCAATTAACTGAATGCAAACTTCTACTTGCTCCAATTATAAAATAGAGATAACCTACCTATGGGATGTACCTTGTTAGATTGTTATAAGGAACAAGGGAAATAATATAGAGGAAGGGCTCTAAGAACTTTAAAGTGCCTTGTAAGTGTCCATTATTGTTATCTACAATGACAATAGCTCACTTGAATATAGCACTTTAAGATTTATAAAAGTTTCTTTTTTCCTATTAGCCCTGGGAGGTCCTACAATTATTATCATCCCCATTTAGCAAATGGAGAAATGGGCTCAGGGTCATTAAGTAACTTGTTTATCACCACAAAGATGATAAACACCAGAATCAGAAATTAAATGCATGTCTTCAGACTCTTAAGATCTTTGGTTTCTCTACTATAGCAAGATGTCTTTAATCACAATTATATCTTACATTTAAAAAATACAGACTGGCTTAGTGGCTACAAAATGCATTTCAAAATCAAGAAAGCCTAGGTTCAGGTCCCCCCTGTGACATATACTGTGTAGCCTTGGGCAATCACTGCCTCTAAGCAACTTTCCAAGATTATAAATTACAGATTACTGACTTGCTTTGGTAAAGAGAGTTTCTTCCCCTGGAAGTTCCTTATACTAATGAAATCTCAGGTCCAGCCCCTATCCCTTTAGGGGAAACAGGCAGTTTACAAATTGTAAGGTTTACAAAGCACATCATATACATTATATGGAAGTATAAAAACAAAGATATAGTATTGGAAGGGGGCCTACGGATTACCCAGATTCCTTAATTTTACAAATGAGGAAACTAAACAGTAAATAGAATTCTAGAGCTGGGGTCAGAAAGACCTGAATTCAAATCCTGCCTCAGATACTTACTATCTGCAAGTGTGGTCCTGTGTGACTTTATGTAAGTCACTTAATTTATGATGTCACTTAATTTACCTGCCTCAGTTTCCTGATCTGGAAAATGGGGATAAGAATAGCATCTACTTCCAGGGTTATTTAATGATTTAGATGAAAAACTCTAAAGGTCTTAGCATAGTGCCTGACACATAGTAGGTGCTTAAAAATGCTTACTACTTTTCTTTCCTTCCTTCCTTCCTCCACCCATAGTCACAGAGATAGGAAATGAATGGATAGAACAGATTTTTAACACATGTGCTCAGATTCCAAATCTACAACTTTCCACTATACTCCATTGGCTCCTCATTGGGTCCTGACAACAATCCTAGTAAGATAAGTACTATGGGAATTATTTCATTATTTTCATTTTACAGATGAAGATTATAGATATTAAGTGACATAATTCAATGATTATTGTCAGACACAGCATTCAAATTCAACTCTTTCTTGACTCCCTGTCCAAGATGTTCTTCTCTCAACTATGCTGGTTCCCTTAATGAGGTCCCTCTATCCCCTTCCATTAATTACTAGGATCATTCACACTATTTTCAAAGAATATTACTGACAAATATATTTTATAAACCTAGTAATATTCTTCTGCCAAAATATCTCATGAATCTTTAAGGCTGACTCAAGGAAACCTAAACATATCTGATTTTTTATGATATTACCAGAAGCTAAAACCCAATCTCTTCATCTGCTCTATTTCTTATTCTGTCATCAAGAAATCTGAAACCAACTCCATGCCCTTCTTGGTTTTCTTTATCTGGCCCTTTCATACCTACCACACCCCCCAAATTTGCTCTATTAAGAACATCCAGTTTCAGGGATGCAGGGCTGGTTCAATATTAGGAAAACTATCAGCATAATTAATTATATTAATAACCAAACTAACAAAAATCATATGATTATCTCAATAGATGCAGAAAAAGCATTTGATAAAATCCAACACCCATTCCTATTAAAAACACTAGAGAGTATAGGAATAAATGGGCTTTTCCTTAAAATAATCAGTAGCATCAATTTAACACCATCAGCAAGCATCATATGTAATGGAGACAAACTAAAACCATTCCCAATAAGATCAGGAGTGAAACAAGGCTGCCCACTGTTACCATTACTATTTAATATTGTATTAGAAATGTTAGCTTTAGCAATAAGAGAAGAAAAAGAGATAAAAGGAATCAGAGTAGGTAATGAAGAAACAAAATTATCACTCTTTGCAGATGACATGATGGTATACTTAGAGAACCCTAGAGACTCAACTAAAAAACTATTAGAAACAATTCACAACTTTAGCAAAGTGGCAGGATTCAAAATAAATCCACACAAATCATCAGCATTTTTTATATATTACCAACAAAGTTCAGCAGCAAGAGATACAAAAAGAAATTCCATTCCAAATAGCAGATGATAGGATAAAATATTTGGGAATCTATCTGCCAAGGAAAAGTCAGAAACTATACGAACTAAACTACAAAACACTTTCCACACAAATAAAATCAGACCTAATCAATTGGAAAAACATTAAGTGCTCATGGGTAGGCAGAGCGAACATAACAAAAATGACAATACTACCCAAAGTAATCTACTTATTTAGTGCCATACCAATCAAACTCCCAAGAAATTATTTTACAGATCTAGAAAAAATAGTAGCAAAGTTCATTTGGAAGAACAAAAGGTCAAGGAATTCAAGGGGATTAATGAAAAAAAAGGCAGATGAAGGTGGCCTTGCTGTACCAGATCTAAAACTATTATAAAGCAGCGGTCATCAAAACCGTTTAGTACTGGCTAAGAAATAGAGCAGTCGATCAGTGGCCCAGGATAGGTTATCAGGACAATCTAGGCAATAACCTTAACAATTTAGTGTTTGATAAACCCAAAGACCCCAGCTTTTGGGATAAGTATTCACTATTTGGCAAAAACTGCTGGGAAAATTGGAAACTAGTGTGGAAGAAATTAGGGCTTGCCCCATACCTAACACCACATACCAAGATAAGATCTAAATGGGTTCAAGATCTAGATATAAAGAGTGATTTTGTAAGCAAGTTAGAGGAACGTAATATAGTTTATCTCTCAGACCTGTGGAGATGGAATAAATTTATGTCCAAAGAAGATCTGGAACTCCTAATTGAACACCAGATGGATCATTTTGATTATATTGAGTTAAAAAGTTTCTGTACAAATAAAACTAATGCAGACAAGATTAGGAGGGAAGCATCAAATTGGGAAATCATCTTTACATTTAATGGTTCTGATAAAGGCCTCATTTCTAAAATATATAGAGAATTGTCTCATATATATAAGAATTCAAGCTCCTCTTCAATAGATAAGTGGTCAAGGGATATGAACAGACAATTTTCAGATGATGAAATTAAAACCATTTCTAGTCATATGAAAAGTTGCTCCAAATCACTATTGATCAGAGAAATGCAAATTAAGACAACCCTGAGGTACCACTATACACCTGTCAGATTGGCTAAAATGACAGGAAAAGATAACAATGAATGTTGGAGGGGATGTGGGAAAACTGGGACACTAATACATTGTTGGTGGAACTGTGAACGGATCCAACCATTCTGGAGAGCAATTTGGAGCTATGCTCAAAAAGTTATCAAACTGTGCATACCCAGCAGTGTTTCTATTGGGCCTATATCCCAAAGAGATCTTAGAGGAGGGAAAGGGACCCACATGTGCAAGAATGTTTGTGACAGCCCTTTTGGTAATAGCTAGAAACTGGAAACTGAATGGATGCCCATCAATTGGAGAGTGGCTGAATAAATTATGGTATATGAATGTTATGGAATATTATTGTTCTATAAGAAATGACCAGCAGGATTATTTCAGAGAGGCCTGGAGAGACTTGCATGAACTGATGCTGAGCGAAGTGAGCAAAACCAGGAGATCATTATATACGGCAATAACAATATTACATGATGATCAATTCTGATGGACATGGCTCTCTGCAACAAAGAATTGTCTCAAACCAATTCCAATTGTTCACTGAAGAAAACCATATTCACCCAGAGAGAGGGATATGAAATATGGACCACAACGTAACATTTTCATGATCTCTATTGATGTTTGCTTGCATTGTGTTGCCTTTCTCTGGTTTTCTTTTTTTTCTTGTAGATAGGATTTTTCTTGTACAACTTGTCAACTATTATTGCATTATTAACATGTAGTGGACTTCCTGCCATCTAGGGGAAGGGAGGGGACTGGGGGTAAAAGTTGTAATGGAGAGTTTTGTAAAGATCAATGCTGGGGAACTACCCATACATATGTTACACAAATAAAAAGCTTTAAAAAAAAATCCAGTTTACAAGCATCTCCCCTCCTGCTTTGTTCCAGGTATAATTGATGAGTACTTCTAGGCTTTAGGTCACCTCCAAAGCTATTGCAACACACCTGGTTTTGTCACAAACTGCACCTTTTGTTTTTATATTGCTTGGAGAGCCTCCTTTGTTAACACAGTTGGAGAAGCAAAGTTTTGTGGGAAAACTTGGGAGAAGAAAGGAAGAGATCTCACAAGACTAGGACAGAGGCATAGAACAGCCAATAATCTTGCCTCTGGCATCTCATTGCTTCTTCCTGTTCCTTCTCCTCATCAGTATCATCAAAGGACCAGAGATCTAGGATTGGAAAGAAATTCAGAGTCCATCTTTTCTGATCCACCCAATTTGCAGATGGAAAAACTGAGGCCCACAGATTTTAAGGAGACATACAGTAAAAGCAGTATTTGAAGGTACATCCTTTAACCACAGAATCGATCCTTTTTTTTCTTTACATTATACAATGTTGCCTTGGTCTTTTCCCCTTCCTTCGGAAGGCGTTACAGACCTAGAATTTCAAAGGTCTGGATTTCAAACTCTCAATATTAAAGTTCCATCTATCCCATATGACTAATAACTAGGGAAATTTTCCTTTTTACTTAGGGAATTGCTTCCAGAATGGTGTTCTTGCTTGGGAACTTAGACCCTCCCTATTGCCTCCACCAACTCTGTGTTAACTTAGCCATCTCTAATATCAGGGGATATAATATTGGTATAGCAAAGCACGTTTGAAATAGGTACAATGAAATTTTGAGAGCAGGCCCTAGCAACTTGGCAAATACAGTGATGTATTTCCTGGAGCTGGTGGAATCTGAAATAAAACAAATTGGGAGGTGGAGGTAAGGAAAGAATACATATCTGGTGTGAAAAAACCAACAGTACAAAGAAACGGAGGTGAGAGATGAATCTTTGTCTGAATTAGTTATTATTACTAGTATTACTTAGATCAAAACTTCTTCCCAATTATTGCAGTCCCAAAGCCTTGAGAGGCTATGGGATTCCCATCCCTGGAGGTCTTCAAGCTGGATGACCACTTATCAGATATATTGTCGAAAGGATTTCATGTGTAGGCTGGACCGGTTGGTTGCCAAAGTCGCTTCCAGATTTTAAAATCTATGATTCTCTGCAGTGATTTGCTCTCCCCCCCTTTTTTTCTCTCTCCCCCTGTATTTGTCACAATACTTTCCTGATGCCTTCATGTTTGCTGGATGTTTTCTGGTGGGCAACCGTTGTGCATTAACTCATTATCCCCATCCTGACCCACCCCTCTCCCCATCAACCATACTGAATTAATGTGACAGTGACAGTTTTATTAATATTTACGTAGAGTTAATATTTTATGTGAAGCTCCTCATAGGAACAGTGCAAATTAAAACAGAAATGTGACCATAATCAGGGAAGGGCAAATAACTTAGCTCAATGAGTTGGAAGCAAACTGGTTAGGGGATCCAACACAGCTACCTTAGGAGAGATGAACAGACTGGATGCTTTGCAGGACTGACCCCGTATTCCTTGGGCCAAATACTCCGGCTCAGGAAGCTATGTGCATCAAGTTGGAATAGTGTGAGTTTAACCTCTTCAGTGCTTCTCCTGATTCTCTGAGGTGTCAATAAACTCATTAAGCCACATTTCCCTATTCTGGACTCCTTTAGAATACCATAGGACTGAGGGCAACTAGATAGTGTGATGGATAGAGCACCAGCCCTGAAGTCAAGAGGATTGGAGCTTCAGACATGTGACCCTGGGTAAGTCACTTAACCCCAACTGCCCACACACACACACACACACACACACAAAACGCTGTGTGACTTACTTTATGTATCTTTCCACAAGAGGCAAGAAGGAGCAAAGCAAAAGAACCCATTTGAAAAGTGAGGAAAATTGAATCCCAGAGCAAGGAAGAGATAAGCTACTGAAAGGTAATCTAGAGGGTAAAAAAAAAATCTCAAAACAATTTAGGGCTAAATTGAAGGAACTGGGATTATTTAATCTGGAGAAAAGAAGATTTAGGAGAGGAAGTGGAGGGAGGCAAGGGAAGAGTCATGCTATCTCTCTTCAAAGAACAATAATTCTGTCATGGGGAAAAGAGATTAGACCTCTTTGGAACTAGAGAGCCAGGATCAATGAGCAGTTGTTACAGAAAAACTGACTTAAAATAGATATAAAGGGGAAATCCCTAAAAGTCCCCAATAATTAAGATACAGGGTATTGTTTTAGCCACTATTCTCATGGTCTTTTATCTAGTACAGATTTGGGAGGATGCAGGCTAAAAGCAGGAGGATGTACTAAGGGACACAGACTTATAGAGCTGAAAGAGAACTCTATGATCATCTGGTCCAACCCTATCATTGGACATATGAGATAACTGGAGGTCAGAAAATGATTTGCTCAAAATCACACAGGAAATACTGGGCAGAATCAGCAGGCTATGGAATCTTAGATTTAGAGTTGGAAAGTCTTCTAGTCACATTTTCTCATTTTACAGATGAAGTGACTGAAGCCCTGAGAGATTGGCAGGGAAGGACAGAGGAAGGAAGGAAAGATAGATGGATGGAGGGAGGAGGGAGAGAGGGAAAAAGAAGGGAGGGAGGATAGGAAGAAATTAGGGAGAGGCAGAGAAAGAGGGGGAAAGGATGGAAGGGAGAAAGGAAGAAAGGGAGGGAGGGAGGAAAGAAGAAAGGAAGGAAGGAAGGAGGGAGGGAAGGAAAAGAGGGAGGGAGAAAGAAAAGGAAGAAGAAAGGAAGGAACAAATGAATGAACAAACAAAATGATGAGGTCATAGTAGCAATACCTAGTTCAAAACAAATGTATAACAAATTCACAAGGGCCATTCTCTTTGCCAAAGGATGGTTTTATTTAGGAGAAGAGGTTACAGACAAAATAAGCATATAATAGGCACCAGGAGGGGCAAATATGAAAGCGTTTGGAGAGCATATAATTAACAGGGAAAGGAATTTGGAAGAATCCATTAAAGGAATATGCCATGAGCCTGAATAAGGCATTGACTAGCTGGATAGATCCATAGAGGAGTTCAGCAGACTAAACAGAGTAGCTAGAGAAAGGAAAAAGCTCCCATTAAGGGAAGGCATTGTGAAGGCAAAAATAGAGTAACCTCATTGTGGGCTTTGTCCTGAAAAGAACTTAGCAATGATCTTTACCATGAGCAGATCTTTTATAGGGAAATTACAGCCTTGGGGGTTTCTCAAGGAAAAAACCAGGGAAGTAAAGGTGGGAACTCAGAGGGAGGGATCAAGGAGCCAGACCAGGTCCCAGGTCTGAAGACATACTAATCAGTATCTCAAAGGTTTGTTTGAAGATGAACAGAGATTGGGGATAGACAGTGAAGGTTGATAAAGAGCTCCATCCTCACAATCACTCTATACAAACAGGATAGTCTGGGACTTGGTTATATCTGAAAATAGCCAGATGGGCTTTTTCCTGACAGGGGAAAGGAGTCAGTCCACATCATTAGGAATGAAGGAGGAAAGGAAGGAAGAAAAAACTATTCCAATATAATTGGTTTTCTTTTTAATCATCTGCATTTTATTTCATACATGTAAGCACATTTTCCTGAGCTGATTCCATAAGCTTGTCCAGATTATCAGAGGGGTCCAGGCCAAGAAGGAAATCAAAATTCCCTCCTTTAAATCCATCACAGGAATCCATTCCTCACTTCACCTAGCTGTCTCTGGAGACTCCTACAGAACACCGACTACCTGATCTTGGAACACCGACTGCCTGATCCTGGAGAACATTGGTGCTCTTCTAACTTTGAAAGCCAAGAGCAGGTTTCAGAAATGTTTGTTTCCATCAGAGACGAGGGGTAACTAGCACTGCCCTTAGCAAAGCTCTAGATGGGATCCATGAATATCCAGCAGCCCTCCTCAATCCTGTATTTCATGAAAAGCCCCGCTCCATGAAGTTGATACTTAAGGACAGCCTTGGGAGAGACAAGTTCGGACCACAGAGCATCCTAAGGGCTGAGCTTATTTGCTGACAATACAGATGCTTGGCAAACCACCTTGTTAATGATTTCATTTCCCTAGCATGCAAAGAGCCAGGGCCAGGTGCAGCAGCTGCTGTGGGAACCTGGGACTAGGTATATTGGAGAAGCGCAGATACTGAAAAAGCTGAAATTTTAATAAATCATAAGGGGTGTGTGTGTCTGTGTGTGTGTGTCTGTGTGTGTGTGTGCCTGTAGCACATGCAAGAAAAAGCAGAGGGAGGGGGAACTACAACATATTTCAGCTGTACAATCTTTTTTTATTCTTTATTTTTCCTTCTAGTTTCCAAATCTCACTTATTTTTTCAATAAAGTATGCTTTAGTCTATAGGCCAATGATGCCAAAGTCCTCATCGCCATAATTTAAGCAGCTTCATAAGGCCACATAAAAGGAACTACAAAATTCACTTAAACCTTTCCCATTCATAAATTATGGGGAGATTTCCCCAGTTGAGGAGATAAATGAATTATACTATACTTCATTGCAATGTACTCTTCCCTTTCACATTATATATTTCTACTAGGTTATGAGAAATAAAAGCTTGACAGAAAGACCTGCCCTGAAGGGTGAGTAGTCACTTAACACAGTCAGCAAGTTCTTAATACAACTGCTCCTTCCATGTTCTGGGGACCTGCTCCACAGAGCAAGGCTGCACTGGCATAGAATGTGTCTTCCCACAACAAAGGAGATTCTCTTTCTCGTTCTCTTTCTCGTTCTCTTTCTCTTTCTCTTTCTCTTTCTCCTCCTCCTGCTCCTGGCTCTCTTCTTGTGAGATAGAAAGAGTAGAATGAGTGCTAGCTCTGGAGGGAGATCTGGGTTCAAATCCAGTCTCTGATAACTATTACTTTGGGCAAGTCTTTCTGGGCCTCAGTTTCCTCAGAATTAAAATGATGGGGTCAGACAGGATGACTCAGAGTTGCTTCTAAATTTGTGATCTTTTCATCTCCCTGCTCCTTTCCCATATCCTCGTTCATGCGTTCCCCTCTCAAGCATCAACTTGATTCTCTCCTAAAAAGGCTGCTAAAAAGAAGAAGATGAGGAGGAGGAGGAGGAGGAAGAAGAAAAGGAAGGAAAAAGAAGAAAGGAGGAGGAGAAGAAGATGATGATGATAATGAAAGGAGGAGAAGGAAGAGGAGAAGAAAAATGAAGAAAAGGAGAAAGGAGAAGGAGGAAGAGGAAGAGGAGAGGGGGAGAAGGAAAAGAAGAGAAAGAGCAAGAGGAGGAGGAAGAAGAAAGAAGTAGTAGTAGTAGTAGTAGTAGAAGAAGAAGAAGAAGAAGAAGAAGAA
>JAJPUD010003253.1:56124-69658 GCA_023553655.1 Myrmecobius fasciatus | reverse complement strand
AAAGAAAGAAAGAAAGAAAGAAAGAAAGAAAGAAAGAAAGAAAGAAAAAGAAAGAAAGAAAGAAGAAGAAGAAAATAGCTACTGGTACAGGATTGAAGTAAAGCATTAACAACTGATAGAATCTTCCTTCTTTCTAATTTTCTTTCCTTCTTCCTCTCTCTCTCCTCTTTTTCTTTTCCCCCTCTTCTCTTCCCCTCCTCCTTGCCATACTAGAGAAAGGACAAGTCTTGCCCTCAAAAGGTCTGGTTTTATGCTCTAGCTGTGATAATTACTAGGTGGGGAATACTGAGGTGGACACTTTATCTCTCTAGGTTCTACTTTCCTCTGACATTTCTATAATTTTTTCAGGTTTGCAGGGTATTACTTATTCAGCCATCTTTACTACTACTACTACTACTACTACTACTACTACTACTAACTACTAACTACTAACTACTACTACCATAGATATGATACTATAACCTGTAAGGAATATTCTGAAGAAAGAGCTTTATGAGTTTTAGAGCATTATTGAAATAAGAGTTTTTATTCCCGTTCTTTCTCTTCCTCTTTCTCATTTTCCATTCTTTTATGTCCTTTCACCACTTTCATATTCTATTCCAGCCTTTTCTCCACACTCAGAAACTAAGACATAAAAAAGGATGAATTTTGAAGAGATCCCTTTTCCAACTTTTACTACCGCTCCTTCAGCCTGTGTGAAGATCATTGATTTAAAGCTGAAAGAAGCCTTAGATATTCATTGAATCACAGAATTTATAGAATTGGAAGATAATTCTGCAGAGGCCTTAGTCCTGCCCATGTCTGAAAGGCAACCCCACTGTAATACCAAGAAGTAGCCATTCTGCTTCAGGTTAGAGACCTCCTGAGAAAGTCCATTCCAATTTCTGATGGTTCAAATTGTTAAGAACTTCTGCATTATCCACCTGTGGTTTCAAGTTCTTCCTTCAGGGGCCAAGCAGAATAAAACTAAACCCCCTCTTACATGCCAGCCCTTCAAAAAAATGAAGAAAGCTATCATATCCCTCTTGAGTCTTATCTTCTCCAGGCTAAACAGCCTCAATTTCTTCAATTGATCTCCATATGAAATGGGCTCAAATTTCAGTTTGCTATAGGAAAAACTTTCTAACAATGATAGTTGTCCCCAAAAAAGGGAATGAGATGCCTCAGGTTTTTCTTTCAAAGTCATCTGAAAGAAGAAAATTCATCTGGAAGAATATCAAGGGAATCAATGAAAAAAATGTAAAAGAAGGTGGCTTGCCAGCAGAAACAATTTCCAAACTATATTACAAAGTGATAATCATCAAAAATCTGGTACTAGTTAAGAAATAAAATGATTGATCAGTGAAAAAGATTAATTGCACAATATATAAAAGTAAAAGACATAATCTCATGTTGGATAAGCTCAAAGATCCAAATTCAAGAACTCACTATTTGACAAAACTTCTGAGATAACTAGAAATCAGTTTGGCAGAAACTAGGCATAGACTAACATCTCACACCAACATAAGATAAAAATGGGCAAAATGGGCACATGATTTAGACATGAAGGATGATACCTTAAGCAAATTAAGACAGCATTGGAAAAAACTATTTGTCAGACGTATGGATAACAAAAAACAGAGAGGATAAATGGTTAAAGAAATAATCTTGATTATATAAAATTAAAAAGATTTTGCCCAAACAAAAATAATGCACCTAAAATTAGAAGGCAAGGAAGGAAACCAGGGTGGTGGCTAGGGATTTACAGCAAGCTTCTTTGAAAAAGGCCTAATTTCTTAAATACTTAGAAAGTGGAGAGAGGGAGTGGCAGGGGAGGGTCATTTTCCAACTTATGAAATGGTCAAAGGATATGAATGGACAGTTTTCAGAAGAAAACATCCAAATTATCTATAGTCATATTTTTCAAATGCTCAAATTTTTTCAAATCGCTGTTGATTAGAAGAATGCAAATTAAAACAATTCTTACTTGCCACCTCATAGCTATCAGATTGGCTAACATGACAGATGAGGAAAGCAATAATTGATGGTAGGAATGTGGGAAAATAGGAACACTAATGGACTGTTGGTGGAGTTGTGAAATGATTCAACTGTTCTGGAGAATAATTTGGAACTATGTCCAAAAGGCTATAAAATTGTGTATATATCATTAATAGATCTGTATTCTAAAGATCCAGTAATATCAATACTTGGATCCACTAATATTATTACTAGATCTATTTCCTAAAGAGATTGAAGAAAAAAGAATAGGATCTATATGTGCAAAAAAAAAGTTTCTAGCAGATCTTTTTGTGGTGACAAAGAACTGGAAGTTGAAGGATTGCCCAACAATTGGTAATGGCTGAACAATTGTAGTATATGATTGTGATGAAATACTATCATGCCATAAAAATGACAAAAGAGATAGTTTCATAAAAACCTGGGAAGACCTATATGAACTAATGCAAAGCAAAGTATACAGAATCAAGAAAATATTGAACATAATAACAACAATATTGTAACAGCAATGAATTATTACAGACTTGGCTATTCTTACTAATACAATGATTGTGGCAATTCTAAAGGACTCATGATGAAAAATTGTATCTACCTCTGAAGAGAAAACTGATGAACTATAACTGCATATTGAAGCATATTTTTCACTTGATTTTCTTGCTTTTTTTGCAACATAGCTAATATGGAAATAAGTTTTGTATAACCTCACAGGTATAATGGGTATCCTATTGCTTATCTTCTTAATAGATGAGGGACTGTAAGAGGTGAGAAGATTTGAAGTTCAAAATTTTTAAATGAATGTTAAATTATTATGTAAATATGATTTATTATTATGACTGAGCCAGTGAAGTTTGGGGGGGGTTGTCAAAGTATGGGGTAAAATTATTTGAATAGCTTTATAAAACTAATATCTAAGCATGTCATCTGAGACAAAGAGAAATACGATCTATTATATGCTTTATGTCAGTGTTTGAAAATTACATAAAATCTAAATATCCTTCTATGTAATTAAATCAACCTTGTGCAGAAATTCTTTTCTCTATATATATGCAAAGGCATTTTTAAGCTAGGGACTGTGAACTTGGTTGAAATACATATATAAAACTATTTCAGTACAACTGATTTCCTTTGTAATCTTATGTGTTTTACTTTGGGCATTTAAAAGCACTCTGGGAAGAGATAAGGAAATAAGCATTTATATGATTCTTACTCTGTGCCTGGCACCATGTTAAGTGCTTTACAAATATTATGGCATTTGATCCTCACAACAATTTTTTGAGATAGCTACTGTTATTATCCCCAATTTAGAGTTGGGGAAACTTAGACTGACAGAAGTCAAATGACTTTGCTGAGAGTTATATAGCTAGTAAGTATATGAGGCTGAATTTGAATTTAGGTTTTTCTGACTCAAAGTTGAAACCACTATTCATTTACTCACATATCTGCCTGGATACAATTAAGTCCATTTATCTGTGTGTGTGTGAGTGTGTATCTGTTTGTCTCTCTCTGTGTCTCTTACTGTGTCTGTCTCTCTGTGTCTCTCTGTCTCTGTCTATCTCTCTGTTTCTCTTTCTGTCTCTCTATCTCTCTGTCTTGCTCTTTGTCTCTGTCTATGTCTCTCTATTTCTCTCTCTCTCTCTCTCTCTCTCTCTCTCTCTCTCTCTCACACACACACACACACACACACACACACAGAGTTAAGAACCTTTAATCTATTTTAAGTCTGGCTATATTGCTGTCCACAGTAGACAACTTCTCCTGGTGGAATTCATGAATCCTATCCCACTCTTCTCTATGCTGAATTAATTTATAGATTGTAGAGTGATGCTATACTCTCATCAGAATACTCAGCAGGTCATACCACTTTTAATAAGGAAAGTTTCTAACAAAGCATGTTAGATAACCTCCTATAAAAACTTTCTTACCCAGGAGTTGGAGAGGAATTTTCAGAATGAAAAAATGCTTTTTACTCTATTGATTTCTTTACTGATGAAAAGTCTTAAAAATCACTTCTTAACTGTGGTCTTCAGATGTGGGAGCTGTTATGCTGAGGTGGGAAAAAAATCAAACCCTCACAGAGATCAAAATCTGATATTTCACTCAACAGAACAAGGAGCCATCCTGCTAAAGAGCAAATTAAGAATCCAAACAGATGTGCCAGAGAACACTTACAATAGGGGGTACACAATACAGCAAAAATGGGATGTCCACAAGGTTGCTCTTGAGATTCTCTTCTACAACTCACCCAGACCTCCAACAGGGCCCTGTACCTTCCTCTCCCAGATAGGTGCAACTTTAAGACAAAACAATCAAATCAGGGAAATTTATCTTTGATGTTAAACCACCTGGCTATTTATTCTCTTCCTTTCCGATCTTACCCCTCCTCCATAATATTCCTTTTCAAACTGGTATCTACTCTCGCTCTTAGTCCTACTCTTGGCTAACTGTTACTGGGCTAGGCAACATAGGTAATAGAAAATTGGACTGAGAGTCTAGAAGGCCCATGTTCAAATCCCATGTCAGACATTTACAAAAGCTGTATGACTGGGTAAAACATTTCATCTGTCTTCGTTAGTCTCCTTCTCTGTAAAATGGGAATAATGATAGTACTTATATTCCAGGGTTTTGTGAGGTTAAAATGTGATAATATTCCTCAAATACTCAGAATAACATGTGATATTAGAGCTGGGAGAATCCTTCAAAAATGTGCTGACAAGCAGAAGACTCTTACAATATGGAATATTGTGTATGGAATATCAGAGCTAAGAGGGGCCATATACATAGAATATTAGCATAGGGAGAGTCCAGAGAGTAGAGAATAGAAGAGTCAGATAGGTACTTACTTGGGCAAAAAGGGAAAAACTAGGAACAATATATAGCATTTTCAAAGAGTTGGACTTCATCTAAATGGGAAAAAAATTCTTGGTCATTAATGTATGGTATAAAAGTAGAATGAACTGCTTTGGAAAGTAATGGGTTTTCTCTCACTGAAAATACTCAAGTGACAAGTGGATAACAATTTTCTAAGAATTCATATTCAGGCATGAATTGGACTAGATGGTCTGTGAGGTCTTGTCCAACTCTGGGATTCTGTGGTTTCTACTAATCCTCTCTTTTTACAGAGGAAAGTATATTTGCATTTAAATAATAGCTTTCCAAAAACAGTCTGAAGCTCAAGGAATATCAGTGAAGGAAATGGAGGAGGATATGAAAGACTTTGCATGCCCTTCAAATAATAGAAGATAAGAAAAGAAAACTTATTTAGGGGCAAGATTCTATAAACCATTATTACAGTGATCTGGCCCCTGATGGAACTTTACAAGGACACTGGACACATAGCTAATGATAGAAAGAACCAATGGAGGTAAAGATAGAAATTTCACATTCTACATCATTTTTCCTGTGACTAGCCCTTGAAGCAATGACCTCTTAATGGAATCAACTTTGGTGAGCACTTTGAAGGCCCATGACCCATTGAAAAATATGAAAATAAGAAACACAGAATTTTATCATTGGAAATTATCTCAGAGGTCATAATAATAACTGACATTTTGGGGTTTTTTTAATAACTGACTTATTTTGAAACTGGTTCTACTTATTCCATCCAAGCTGGAAGTGCTGGGGTCACTCACATGCCTGACCCTACCTCGGATCATCATGGAAGCTTTAACTTGCTCCCTTTCTGAGCTGAGTTGATTTGCCCTTCCCCAGGCAACATGGTGCCCCACCTCACTGTCATGGGCTTACTGTATTGGTGCCAAGCTTAGTGTAGATGCTAGATCAGCATTAGTCTATTATAGATCAAAAGAGCTGAACTGAAGAAATCTACCAGCCTCAACTTCCCCAATATCAAGGACTACACACATATATACTATAATCAACAAGAACTGACATATGTGCATAAATACTTACCTATGTATACATGTGTATACAAATATGTTTTTGTGTATATATACATTATATATAATATGACTTTAAAGTGTGCAAAGCACCTTAAACATCTCATTTGAGCTTCATATATGCTATGGATATTAACATCCCCATTTTTCAACTGAAGAAATTAAAATTCAGAAAATATAAGTAACTTGCTCATGTAACATGAACCCATATATTATTGACTCTCAATCTATCATTCAATCCACCATTCCATGTGGACTCTCCATCTAGTATATACAAGGAGCACATACCTTAATCAATTAGACCAATCTGATAAATAACTACCATATGATAGATACTGTCAGGGAATGGAGATTCAAATTGTTGTTGTTGTTTGTCCTTCATTTTCAAAGAGGTTCAATGACATCATGGGTTAATGTCTTAACTCATTAGTGAATCAGATTTAAGTGAGGCAGAGTTGCACAAAGTCATCAGCCTTACTGTCTCTTCTAAGGTCATTGAAGTCCAATGGCAAGACAAAAGTCAAGACAACTGTCAATAGATTTGGATGTAATGGATGACCACGACATCTTCAATGTTGACTAAGCTGTAAGCACTCCACAGATTCTACTTTAGCTACCTTCATGATTATTGGAATAAATTATTTTTTTCATCCACTCCAGTGGGGGAAGTCTTCATATGGTTGAGGTAGACAACTCCCAAGTCATCAACGGGTATGAGGCCCATTGGTTAACCTTAACCTGGTTTGGCCTGTCTGCCAAGATGGTTTACCATAGTATAGACACTGTACTTGCTACAGCATCTCAGCATCAGCTAGACACCAAAGATAAATGAACATCCCTGAAAATGGCTAAGCAAGTCTTCAAAGCAGAGGAGCTAGTCCTTCTTGAACATCCCATACATCCTTACAAAGGGTTATATACAAATACAAAGAATGGAACAATATTTACTCTCAAAGAGCTGACATTCTAACTGGGAGGAAACATAGATATATGGGTATACAGAATAAATATAAAATAAAAATAAGGTTGTGGGATACTTAATAAATGCTTACTGACTTAAGATCAGGAAAGATTTTGTGAAAGTGATCATTGAGCTGCATCCTGAAGGAAGAGAGGAATTCCTTGAAATGAGAGAGAGGAGAAAATTCAAGGTCTGGGGGACAACCAGGACAAACGTAGAATGATAGAAGACAAAGTTTCAACTGTAATGTGAATAAAGAAGGGTAGGTTGGGTGGATTGTTAAAAAAATGAGGAGAGTTGTTAATGTACAGTTAGGCTGGCAAAATGAGATGGGGCAAGATTGTGAAAGACTTTAAAAATCAAACAGATGACTTTATATTTTATCCTAGAGGCAATAGCCACTGGAGTTTATGGAATAGAGAAGATGATAAATTTTTACTTAAGGCAAATCTTTGGTCATCCTATGGATAATAGCTTCAGTTGGGGAGATACTAAATAGGAGGCAACTAAAGTTGATTAGGGTCAAAACTAAGGTGTCAGCTTTATGGAAAGAAGAAAAGATGTTGTGAAGTTAGAAATAGCAAGACCTGATAATAGATTTGATATACAGGATAAGAGGAAGTGAAGAGTCAAGGATAATACCCAAGTTACTTTCTTGGAAATTGGAAGAATAATGTGGTCTTTAACAGAAATAGGAAGTTTGGAAGAGATAGTTGGGGAGAAAGAAGAGATAATAAGTCATGTTTTTTGACATGTTGAATTTTTAAGATCTTTACAAAACATCCAGTTTGAAATATTCAAGAGGTAGTTGATACAGGACTGGGCCTCAGGAAAGAAATTAAGGGAAGATAGACACAGTGATAATTTGCATAGAGATGATGATTAAGGCCATGGGAACTGATGAGAATGCCTAGTTTGAGAATGTAGAGAAAGAAAATAATACGATTCATGATAGAGACTTGATGAACACCTATAGTTAAAAATATGATGGAGGCAACTAGGTGGTGCAGTGGATAGAGCACCAGCCCTGAAGTCAGAACAACCTGAGTTCAAATCTAGTCTCAGACACTTAACACTTCCTAGCTGTGTGACCCTGGGCAAGTCACTTAACCCCAATTGCATCAGCAAAAAAAAAGTATGATACAGAGAATGGGCCAGCAAAGAAAACTCAGAGAGATTTTTCTGACAAATAGGAAAAAATTAGTCACAGAAACTCAGAGAGAAAAGAACATCCACTGAGAATTCCCTCTATGCAATACCTAACATAATATAGCTTCTGTTTAAAGATTTCATCTCACTACTCCAGTCCATTGTCATATAGCTCTTATTTTTAGGAATTTTTTCTTTACATCAAGTCTGGATCAACTCCTCTAGAATTTCTACACATTGGTCCTGGCTCCTTCTTTTATGATAAAGAATAAAAAGGCAAAATTCCTTTATTCGATTTAATAAGTAGTACCTATTATGTGTTATCCACAGTTTTAGGTGAGGTGTGTACACAGGAAAAATAACAGGCCCTGCCTACAAGAAACTTACATTCTACTTGGATTCTCTTTTGCATAACAGCCATTCAAGTTCTTATAGACTCCTAAAATGTCCCCATTCCAGGATGTGATTCTTTACTCTCAAGGAATAACCTTTATTCAGTTGGGTCAGTTAACCCCACAAGCTCATCCTTCCTTCCTTTCTTAATTCCATTTGTAGAACATTATGCCCCAAAGGTCCTCTCTGTGTTTTCAACTCTGCAAAGCAGCCAGTCATTGGTAAGTCCTATTAATATTTCAGCTCATTTTTCAATTGCAGGGCAATGAAAGTCATTTAGCACAGACCATCTATCAGTCTACTGAGAAGCAGACCATGTGTCTCAAAGTGCCCCTTTGGTTACAGAATGAGAAGTTGTTTCAGTACCTTGGAGAGTGTCCTTCCCAAGAAGGTGCTAATTATTCCACAGCACCTCCCACCTCCCAGAATTGATTCTGCCCACTCTAGCCTCAGAAGCAGACATTACATCACCAAACAGAAAGCCAAACCCTTATGGGATGGATATGCTGGCCATTTTGCTAGTTTTACCATAGCACTCAAACTCGCATTAGGACTAGGCCGGAGTATATTTCTTTCAGAGTATATAGTAATAAAATTCTTAGTGCCCTTGTGTTCTTTAGCACATTGCAAACAGGGAATTTAGATGAATAAGCAGAAAGCATGTTTCTGTCATCCCCAAAAAATTATCCAAAAGATTGGCTGATTACATAGTGAAGACAAAGAGATAATTCAATAGAAAGTCTGTGTGCCCCATTGGGAATTGAAAAATTGCACAGGAAGGATAAGTGGAGACAGGTAGCACCTTTACCTCCATATATCTATTTAACTCAGAATATTAGAACTAGTACAGGATTGCTAAATTATTATCTCAAAATGATACCATTTCTTATGTATAGAAAAATTGTACATGTTTAACATATGTTGGATCATTTGCTGTCTAGGGGAGGGGGAAGGTAAAAGGAGGGAGAGAAATTTGGAACACAAGGTTTGGCAAGGGTGAATGTTGAAAACTATCTTTGCATATATTTTCAAAAGAAAAAGCTATTATTTAAATTTTTAAATGGTACCATTTCTCCTTTGTTATTGTTTACTTGATTAGTCACGCCCAGCTCTTTGTGAACTCATTTGGGATTTTCTTGGCAAAAATACTGGAGTTGTTTACCATTTCCTTCTCCAGCTCATTTTACAGATGATAAAACTGAAGCACACAGGTTGAAGGGATTTATTCAGGGACACATAGCCAGTATATGTCTGAGGATAGATTTGAAATCAGATCCTTTTGACCAGCACTCTCTCAGCTGCATCACCTAGCTGGCCTGCTAATTCTCCACCACCATGAATCCAAGACCTTATTGGAACCACTGTTCACAAAGGTCACTCCTGTCAGAATCTGTTATATATAAATCTTGTTGGGCTCCTTCTCTGCTCAAATATCTTAATAGCTCCCTGTTGCCCACTGTTCAACCTCCTCTGCCTGGCATTCGAGTCTCTCCGCAATCGTATGCCATAATCTAATTCAATTTCTATTATTTCTTTCCATATCTTATACACTCCAGTCAAACTAAACTATCTAAACATGACTTTTCATACCTTCACAACTTCTTTTAGACTATTCTTTGTGCCTAGAATGCCTTCCCCTCCCCTCTTTGCTTGTTGAATTTTTATCCATTCTATTAAGTCAACTCAAATGTCATCTCCTCCATCTTGGAGGAACTTCTCCAGAATCTCCAGGTCTGCAATGACCTTTGCCTATGAATCTCATGCTAGGGGCCAGCCCAGGCAATTTGTGTCTAAGTGAATACAAGCTAGCTCTCTACACTTAGCCAGCTGGTCCTAAAAACCAAATTATGCCTCACTTTCATACCCCATCCAGCCATTTAATTGTCAACCCAAACCATCTTGCCATTTTCCTGCCATTACCCACATACCTTTTTACCCTCAAATTCTGCTTTTTATTTCTTAATCAAGAAATAATAATCAAATGAATGCTACCACTATTAATTGAAAAGGAAGGACTATTGACTGCTCCATAACTCTATTCACCATTCCTTGTGACTGCCTCTATAAAAATGCCATTCCTAGTTTTCTATCTATTCCTATATCAGTGCTATCTTATCTATTAGAATTTAAGATCTTTAAAGGTAAAATCTCTCTCTCCTTCTCACCCCTCTCTCTGTCTCTGTCTCTGTCTCTCTGTCTCTCTCTCCTTCTCCTCTCTCTGCTTCTGTATCTCTCTGTGTGTCTCTCTGTCTCTCTGTCTCTGTGTGTGTCTCTGTCTCTGTCTCTGTCTCTGTCTCTGTCTGTCTGTCTCTCTCTCTCTGTCTCTCTCTCCATGTCTCTGTCTCTGTCTCTGTCTCTCGCTCTCTCTCTCGCTCTCTCTCTCTCTCCCTGTCTCTCTCTCTGTCAGTCTGTCTCTTCTCATATATTTGCATCCCAATTGCTTATTGCAGTGCTTGGCTCACAGTTTGTCATTCATTAATTCATGAACACCTTCATAACAGACTTGTGCAATATTCAGTATGGCAATCATATGAGCTGATATCCCCCTACAAGGTTGTAAGCTCCATAGAGTAGTTAAAAGACCTTTTGACTTTCAGCCAGAAAACATATGGATTCAAATATTGCACTGGATTTACTAGCTACGTGGCCATGGAAATGTTCCTTTGCTTCTCCAGATTTCAGTTTGCACTTCTACAAAACAGGAAAGCAATATCTATAGTATTCACTTCACAGAGTTAACATCATCATCATCATCATCATCATTAATATTTATATAGTGGTTTACAATTTCCAAAGGACTTTTCAAACATTATTTTCTTGATCATCACAAATGTTATCATTATTATCCCCAATTTACAGATGAATAAACTGAGGCTAAGAGCAGTATAATACTTGCCCAGGGTCACACAGTTAGTATATATCTCAGGTGATAATTGAATTTAAATCTTCCCGACTGGATCCAGTCCTCTTCTAGGTAGTCACTTTATAAGGATTAAATGAGCTAATAATGGCAAAATATTTTTAAGGCTTAAAGGGGTAAACAAATGTCAACAGTTATGAAGGCAAGGATATGTTTTCTTGAAGCATTATGTTTAGTATAATGCTCTGAATGCATTAGGCACTAAATATGTCCCTTTTAAATGAATGGGAACTGCATCTTTTATGTAGGTTTATACATTTCTTTATTCATCCTAGAGCCGTCTCTTAAATTCATGCCCCGGCTTAGGCCTATATGAGACCCTTTGTAGAAGTGGGGGAAAGGTAAAAGGTCTGTCTACCTGCCTCAGGAGTTTATTGCCCAAAAAAAACATAGGATTTAAGGGTTTAAGCCCATTAAAGGTCTTCTAATCCATTCCCCCTTAATTTTTATTTTTCTTATACTTTGGGGGGGATGTCTCAGTATCCTCCCCCTAGAATACTTCCTTCTAACAATTAGAAAAAATTAGTCAAATGAACACTCTTGATAGCATATGCAATATTCCTCAACCATAGTCCCCTGCCTCTTTTTTTTGAGAATATAGAACTACATTTCATTGGTAAGATTAGTCATTGTATTCATTTTAATCTGAATCCTATATCTTTCATAGTTGTTTTCTTTTACATTAATGTGATTATACTGTTCTCTTGGTGGTGGAGGAATGAATGAAAACACCTATTATTCATAGCTGATGCTAAAACATGCATCTCACCACATCTAACCAAAGACCAGAAAACCGGGCTCTACCCAGCTCAGGCAACTTGCCATCTCTCTTACTTAGCTACACCAATATTACCTCTTTCCAAGTAGCATCCCTCTTTCTTCCTTTTTCTTTTGTTCTGGAAACAATGAACAAATCATTACTATCACTCTATTGGGAAACGCATGACATTCCATTGTTCTGTGGCTCCACTCACAATTGCTGTAGCTTCCTAGGCTAAAACCCTCACCTTTGGCCACCATTCTCAGAGAGACAGATTAGATAGATAGATAGATAGATAGATAGATAGATAGATAGATAGATAGATAGATAGATGATAAATAATAGACAGAAAATAGATAGATAGATGATAGATAAATAATATATGGATAGATAGAGACAGATAATATGTAAATAGATAGATGATAGATAATAAAGAGACAGATGTTAAATAATACATAGATGGTAGATAACGTAGATAAATAGATAGATAGATAGATGACTCTTCTCTACTAATACAGTTGCCATGTTAATGTAGGCTCTCAAAATCTCATCACAGATTATCACAATACTCTTCTAATTAGTCTTCCTGCCTCAAATATGTCTCCATTTTAGTACATCCTACACACTGCTGCCAAAATCATATTTAGTAACTTCAAATCTGCCACATGATTTCTCTACTCGTTTGGTTCCAAAGGCTTCCATTTGCACTTAGGATAAAATATAAACTCTTCTCTTTAGCTCTTCAAGTTCTGTACACCCTCATTCCAAACTATCTTTCCTATCAAATATGGCATTACTTTCTCTCCATTCTTCAATCCAGTGAAATTGATCTGCTCTCTATTGCTCATTCACTACATTCTATTTCCTATTTGCTATGCCTGAAAAGCACTTTTTTCCTTAATACCTCCTCATAAAGTCTTTCTGTTCTTTTTAGATGAAGCTTGGTCATGAAGTCTTTCCCAATCCCCTAAATGCTAGTTCCTCAAATGTTCAGACTATGTTGATTTTGTTTACTCATGATAGATAGATAAGCAGATAGGTAGGTAGGTAGGTAGGTAGATAGATAGATAGATAGATAGATAGATAGATAGATAGATAGATAGATAGATAAATAGATAGATAGATAGATAGATAGATAAGTAGATAGATATATACATACATACACTGGTAGATAGATAGATAGATAAGTAAGTAGGTAGATAGATAGATAAGTAGGTAGATAGATAGATAGACAGATAGATAGATAAATAGAAAGAAAGAAAGAAAGAAAGGTAAATAGATTGATAGATAGAAAGAAAGACAGATAAGTAGGTAAGGTAGGTAGGTAGATAGATAAATAGGTAGATAAGTACATAGATATACAGATAGATAAGTAGATAGGTATATAGGTAGATAGATTGATAAGTAGGTAGGTAGATAGATAGATAGATAGATAGATAGATAGATAGATAGATAGATAG